>NW_023607582.1:0-53688 GCF_013339725.1 Rhipicephalus microplus
CAAACATGATCCGGACAGGTTTTCGCCGTGCAATGGCGATCAGTGTTGATCTCGAAATCCGATCCGGATTGGCCCTGATCGCAATGGCAGAGCCCGCGTGGAAAGACACTTCAAAGAGGGATCGCGCATTACGGTCCATTAAAAAAACTGACAGAATGCCAAGATTAACGCTCCCTTCATTTTATGCTGGTGACAGACACCCAGGCACTAGCTTCCTGAACTCTCCAAAAGCAACAATCAAGTGTTGTGGTGTTTACGTCCATCGTCCCACATCAAAGGCACCGTTTATTTCAACAATATTGTTAGAGCGTAATCCTTATGCTTTTATGAACAATGTCAACAATAAGCATTTGGCTTACCGATGCTGCTCCAGAAGAAGTCTTCGATGACAAAATCTACGTTGCAAACCTTCATTGGCGGCGTCACAGGCTTGCTTATACGGAGCTTCACCATCCACTCCTTCTTGAGTCGCGCGTCCAGCGGAAACTAATGAAGGCATATCTCACCCTTCACCGCTCTGTTCGTTCACTGAGGCACGCAACAAATTCTGTTGCTTTTAGATTTTCTTGCCATCGCGTGCATGAAAGTTGGTAAGAAACGAGAATCCCTCCCTGGCTCCACTCCTCAACGAATCATCTCTGAGATTTCGCTCTCGCCAGCCGCTACGTGGCACGACCATTTGTGTACATTGCGAATATAAGCGTGCAACATCTATGATTTTCAATGCTCAGAATATTCTCTCACGATGTGAGTGACGAATGTATTTACTCACATCAATATACACTCAGTGTTGCCTTTTAAAAGTCATGTCGCGGCGTTGTAGGGCTGTTGAAAGGGCTGTGGAAATGAGTCACTGAGGGTCGTTTTAAATCATCAGTGGACGAATTGCCTTAGTTTGCAGGAGTCACCTTATACCCAAGAGTCTACCTGCCTGGTTTGCATTGTTGCGATATCATGCAAACAGCCAAAGGCATGCTTGCGCTTGTGCTATGAGCGCATTTTTTTCTTGTTCGCAACCACCTATACGCACATCTTCCACTTCTCGGACTCGTCACTTCTTTTTCACAGTGTCTGGTAAAGCGTACATAACGTGATTGAGAAAGAATAAGGTAGCGAGTAACAAGAGTATCAGAATAGTTTGCGAGAAAATGAAAGGCAGAGAGATATAGCTGGAGAGATGTGGAAGCTTTTGAAAACCTTTTTGCGATCAGTAAAGCTCACGCGAGTATACTGTATACTTTTGGTGTTGTTGATTTTCTGGTCAGCTCTAACTGGTGTATAAGATAACTCCCTCCTAGTATGGTGAATGACCTATTTTTTGTCGCAGAATCGCTTAACGCAGCGCTGTGTGCAGCGATGGGTTGAAGGTTTGAATGACCGGGGGTGCGTCACGAGAAACATTGCTGCCTACTTACAGTTTTTGCGAGGCGTTCTTTTTTTATAAAAAGCCAATCTCACAGACTGAAAGTGGGAAGTATACTCAAAAGCATCTTTCACTTTTCAAATAATTGGACTAATTTTTGACATTATATAAATGTGACGCGAGCTACAAAAGGTAGTTCCAAACAAAAATTGAGCCACTTCTTGCATCTGTGTGATGCAAACTGAACCATATCAACCATATTAACGAGCGTTGTTGCAACGCTACTGATCAAATCAAAGAACGTATCCGGCAGCATTCTCTACAATTAGTACCATAGTCACTTACATAACACACCTTTGTACCAGAAATAGCTTTTTCTTGGATGAGTTGGTGCATCACAGTATGCTGTATTAGTCCAGTTGGAGCACCCAAGTATCATTCATAATACCTGCTTATTGGAGGACTTGGTGTTATAGGGCAGAACTCGAGTATTCAAAGGGAATGTCCAATCAGTGAATTTTTGTGCTTCTTAGACTTTGTTTCCGTGGTTTATGTTACAGAATCATTTCCTGCTTTCACTCCAATGGGACACATTTTAAATAAAATACAAATGAAATAAGAATAGTGCGCACCGACTCGTTCCTTGTAGAAGAATTACGGATCCGAAGCCGCATGGCAAAAAACGATCTCAGGGGATTGACGTGATTCTAAACATCGCTCGAGCATTTTACGTAAGTAACAACAACACGAAAACGCTTCCAGCTGTCCTGAACTTCAAACCATCGACAGCGGCTTGTGTCCTTACCCAGAGCTACAGTTTTTAGATGTCGAGATCGGAGAAGCCACCGACCTCATTTCATAGGTCTGGTGGCCTCTTCTAACCTTGCCCTTCATAACTTTGACAAAGGTCTTCGTATGTACGCATGTGTTCTATAATGCAGATTGACGTAACCCGTTTAGCTCGCCTGGCCGTAAAAATAACGGAACCTTCACTAAATTTTGTACGACACAGCATGACTGTATGAGGAGCATAAATGACTAGTCATAACATCAAAATTATCACATGTATGTCATACATGCCATGATTCATATGTCATGGTCTTGCTGTTCCTGCGGTGTTTTTTGTTCGCATGACGAATCGCGAAACTGATATGGTTTGACATGACAGCATGGCGAACATAAGTGACAGGCCCTAACGTCGTAACCATGCTCATGATGCGCTCGCGGTCAATTTGCCAGCTTCACATACACCAAGTTTCGAATTACGTGACTTGAATGAATAACGAAAGTATGTGACAGGTGAACATGATAATCATGACGTGGGTGTCATGTGAGAACATGCCTGCATGCCATGCACATCACACGCTCGCGGCCGTTTCGCTAGCGTCACATATACGAGATTTGCCATTATGTGACGCGAATGAATCATGAAGGAATATTACTGGTGCAAACATTATAATCATGACATGCTTGTCATGTAAGAACATGACTACAAGACACGCTCACGATGCGCTCGCAGTCATGTCACTAGCGTCATATATACCAAATTTGGTATTACATGGAGTGAATGGATAACGAAGGTATTTTACTGGTGCAAACATGATAGTCAAGGCGTGCGTATCATGTAGGAACATGACTACATGCCATGCTCTTGATACGTTCGTTGCTGTTTTCGTAGTTTCACATATACCGAATTTGGTATTACGAGAGGCGAATGGACCCCGAAGGTAAATGACACGTTTAAAGATAATAATCATGACATGTGTGTTATGTAAAACATGACTACATGCCATGCTCATTGTGCAGTGACTGTCATTTCGTTACCTACACCTACTCCAAATTTGGTGCAACGTGACGTGAGTGAATGACGAAGGTATATGACAGGAGCAAACACGATAATCATGATATGTGTGTCATGTAAGAACATGACCACATACCACGCTCATGGTGCGTTCGCGGCCATTTCGCCAGCTTCAAATATACCAAATTTTGTAATACGTGACGTGAATCGATGATGAATATAAATCAGTCGTCCAAACATGATAAATATTACATGCGTGTCGCGTAAAACATTACTACATGCTACGCACATAGCGTGCGGCCGTTCCGCAAGCTGCACATATACAATAGTTTGTATTACGTGACGTCAATGGACGATGAGCACAAATGCCAGGCGCAAACATGATAATCATGACATGGAAGTCATGTACGGCATAATTTACGTCCGCCTCGTAACGTTGTGCTGATATTATTGTGAAAATTCAACCATCCTCATTTGTGCTACGCTTATCATCGATTCTCACTGTACGTGGCATTTACCAATTTTAAATGCGAAGCATTACTTAGCGAACTTCGGCGACTTTCAGCGTATCTATCTATCTATCTATCTATCTATCTATCTATCTATATATATATATATATATATATATATATATATATATATATATATATAGCTGCCTTGACTTTTAGCTCTCCTAGTCGTTTCTATAATGGTATCGATGCTAAACTTGGCATGTCATATCATTATTATATGAAGAACATATATGTCTCGTCATACCATGAATATTAGGACACCTATGTCATGAATGTCATGATTTACATTTCATGGTCCTGCAGCTCTTGCGGTGGTGCCATTCACATTGAATCATGCAAAACTGATATGGTATGGCATGATTGCATGGTGAACACAAGCGAGAGACCCTAACATGAAAATTATGGCATTCGTGTCAAGTAACAACTTGACTGCGTGTCACGCTCATGATGCGCTCGCGGCCGTTTCGCTAGCGTCATATATGCCAAATTCGGCATTAATGTACGTGACCGGATGATGAAGGTATGTGACTGGTGCAAACATGATAATCATGAGAAGCTTGTCATGTAAAAACATTACCACATGTCACGCTCATCATGCGAAGGCGGCCGTTTCGCTAGCTTCACTTATACCATATTTGGTATTACGGGACGTGAATGGATGACGAAGGTATGATACTATTGCAAACATGGTAAACATGAAATGTGCGTCATGTGACAACATGACTACATGCTACGCTCGTGATGCACTTGCGGCCGTTTCGCTAGCTTCACATGTAATGAATTTGGTATTACATGACGCCAATGAATGATGAAGGTATGTGACTGGTGCAAACATGATAATCACGAGATGCGGGTCATGTGAGAACATGACTACATGCCACAGTCAAGGTGCCAATACATTTCGACGTGACGCGTTGTGCGTGCTCCCCGGCGTTCATTTCGTCTCGTCACACTGGCATGCCACGCCAGGTGCCAGCCCTACCATATACTCGCCGGCACGTGCCGTGCTGCGTCGCTTTGACGCATGCGCGTTTAAATGCGTCCGGCGTCCCTCCGTCATGAAAAGAGGGAGACGCAGTGTTGTCTCGGTAACGAATCGGCGTGCCGGTTGCCGTTGGGCCGCGCCGACGGACGCTGGTCGCGCCTGGCGTCAGACTATAGAGTGCTCGCGTTTAGCTAACATAGCGTTGCTGTGCCCAGCGTGCGCGCATCTCAACGCTACATTGAGCATATATTGGGCCATTTATGATGCCCTCGCAACCGTTATGCTAGCTCCCCACATACCAATTTCGATGTTACGTGACGTCAATGGATGACGAAATATATGACGGGTGCAAACATGATAATCCTGACACGAGCGTCATGTAAGAATATGACAACATATCATGCTCATCGCGTGCTCGCTGCTGTTTTCGTTAGCTCCACATATACTAAATTTGGTATCACGTGATGTTGGTACGTTCGGCCCGGTGATTCATCTGGGCAGACGCCATTGTGCGTAAGCCGGTCTACTGGGCACCAAGGTGGATAGTGAGCGAAAGTGGGAGATAAAAAAACGAGAGCGAGGTGAAGTACGTGAGCGAGCACTCGGCCTAAACACTGAACTTTCGGCACAAAAAGCTGAGGTGATACAGCAGAAGATTCAGCCATCCGCAACTGTAGTGCACGAGGAATGCGATGAAAAAATAAGTGAGGTGCTGTCCAGAACTTCAGAGAAGGCTCGCACGATTAAAGACAGCAGGAGGCTCGATCAAGAACCAAATTCGAGTGCTGCGAAAGATGCTGCGCTCAGTAGAGAGGCCTACAAAGGCCAGAGCGAGTGCGACGAGGTGCTGTGTCAGTTGAATACTAGGGAGACAGCTAGAATAGTGGTAGACAGACTGGTTGTCAAAAAACGAGCACTCAAAAACGGGCGCGCCGCCAAATTCTCGTGACGAAGCGCCGAGAGGCCAACGATAAAAAAAAGAAAACAAGCATCCCAAGACTCCCCGGGCGCGCGTCCCTCTCTCCTCGGCAGCGTAGGTTCGCCAACGAACCTCCTCACATCGGCGGCCGAGCAAGCCCTAGAGAGTTCTCGATGGAAAGGGGCGTGGTGATGCAGGGTTGCGTCATCTTTCGCGGATGGCCCTCGTACCATCTTGCCCTCTCCCCAGCCTTCACTGCGTATCGCGCTGACGAAATGATGAGAACTTTCTGGAATCTCGCGCGAAAGGTACTTAATCGAGCAGCCGAGATGGGAGATCAGGAGAAGAAGGGAGTTATCGCCAGAGTGCGTAGGGTATCTCGCCGTGTCTGTTGGTGAAGGTTTAGTCCTTAGTCACAAAGCAGGAGAATAAGGAAGTATGCGCCAGAGTGCGTAGGGTGTTTCGCCTTGGGGGTGAAGCCTTTTGTCTTCCGTGACAAAGGGGGAGAAGAAGAGGATTTCCACCTGAGGGGTGAAGACTCCAGCTACAGGCAAGAGTGTGTGTCTACCGCTATCGAGCGAAGACGCGTGGCAACAGCTGCGTGTGTGAAGCCGACGTGTTTTCGGCGAAGAAGTTTGGAGCCTGGAGACCGGCCGATTGAAGACGCGAGGTTTCCTAGAAGAGAAACTTCGGGGGGGGGGGGGGGGCAGCGGAACGACAACAACGCTGGACTTTGAGTGAGTGATTCTCGGAAGAGTATCATTCGGACTTTTGTTCCAAGAACTTTGGACTGAATAAGTTTCATAACCCTTTAGTCTTTAAGTGTCTTGGTTGTTCGATGCATGCGACCGCATTGTAGTGCGTATTGTTGTCTGTGACCATTGTTTCGAGTTTGGCTGATTGTACTGCGTAGTACGTTGTTTGAAGAGTGACATATAGTATTCAACTATTGTCGAGTGTGCATACTTGTGTACTGTTTTTAGATCTGCCATTATTGAGAATATAATTTTGTTTGTTTATCAACTCTCGGCTCTGACTTGTTCTTTTGGCCAGAGCCGACATCCGCTGGCGCGCCGAATAGGACCACTGCTAAATTGTCCACGCTTTCGTGGTGCGGTTCAGGGGGCCGATACTTCTGCCCTTGGAATTAGCTCGGTGATCGCCTCCCGAATTAACGGGACCACTGACAATTAATCTGGCGTCCGCGACAGGACCTTTTGGTGCACAGTGTGTCCAGAGTAGTGAGAAAGAGCCTCTAGTTGTGTATAGTGCTATCAGAACAATTTTGTGTGTTGCTCAGTGTTCCCGTTAACGAGTGCAGTGGAGTGTTCCGATAGACTGATTTAGGCAGATACTTTTTGCACGCGGCAAGACTTCGTTTGCGAGACACAATAGATCTCGAAAAGTTAGTAGCTCTTGGTGAGAAGATGAGTCTCTCTGGCACTGAACTACGGAAGTTGGTCACGCAGAAGGAAAAATAAGAAAAAGAGGGGGCCAAAGAAGAAAAGGCAGCTGAGCTGGAAAAAGAAAGGTTGGCAGTCGAAAGAGCCAAACCGGAAAAAGCAGCTGAGTTAGAGAGAGAAAGGTTGGCAGATGAGAGGGCCAAGGAAGAAAAAGCAGCTGATTTGGAGAGAGAAAGGCTGGCCGCCGAAAGGGCGAGAGAAGAAAGAGAGGCAAAGTAGCGACAGCTGAAAGAAGAGAGCAGCAATTGAAGTTGGAGCTGGAGAGAGAAAAGTTGACAGCTGAAAGGGCGAGATAAGAAAGAGAGGCAAAGGAGTGGCAGCTGAAAGAAGAAAGAGAAGCGGAGACAGCTGAAAGGGAACGGCAGCACGAGATGGAACTCGAGCGGCTCCGTTTGCAACAGCAAAGTGAAACTTCCGTCCAAGCTAGAGTAGAAAACAGCGAACGGGAAGATCATGGCTTCCGCTTGAACCCAAGCAAGCTGCTCGTAGCGTTTGATGAAAGGAAGGACGAACTTGGCGCGTACCTTCACAGATTTGAGACGAATGCAAGGTGCCAGAATTGGCCGGAACATCAATGGGCAACTGCTTTGAGTACTTGCTTGAGTGGTGAAGCGCTCAGTGTGTACGGCAGGCTGACGCCGACCGATGCAGCCAACTATGCAAAGGTGAAAGCTGCTTTGCTGAAGCGATTCAGACTTACTGTGGAAGGACTCCGGGACAGATTTCGGACAGGAAAGCCAGCTGATGGTGAGACGGCTACGCAGTATGCCGCCCGACTTTGCCATTATTTCGACAGATGGATTGAACTTTCAGGGACAGCGCAGGAGTACGACGAGCTTAGAGAGCTCCTAATTAGAGAACAATTTCTTACTAGTTGCCACCCAAGCCTGTCGCTGTACTTGAAAGAGAGGAAGGCTGAGTCACTTGAAGGAATGCTTGAATTGGCTGATCAATTCTTGGAAGCGCAAGGTGGAACTAATTTGGCCAAGTTCAAGAAAAAGTGTCCCGAAGATTCGAAAAGTTCGGCACCCGAACAAAAGAAGCGTGCACCGGAGAGTGTTCCGCGATGTTTTCCTTGTAACCGAGTGGGTCATCACGCGAACAACTGTCGTACTAACTTTACGAGCCCTACGGTAGTAAAATGTTTCAAGTGTGGTCAGACTGGGCACAAAGCAGACGCTTGTCGTAACGGAGCGAGTCAAACTCACCAGGTTTCCTGTGTGCTAGCAACATGGAAATCCGATGGTGATGCCGTCACCGACGAATTTGTAGAGTTGAAAAATGGGGAGAAACTTCCTATTGTTGGTGCTGTAATGACAAAACAGCCAACCGGTGTTACGAAGTGAATGCCAACGCTGCCTAAAAAAGTTGCGGGCAAGAAGATTACTGTGTTGAGAGACACCAGTAGCTCCACGGTTATCGTGCGGAGAAGTTTGGTACGGGAAAGTGAGTTAACAGGCAAAACGAAACCGGTTTGCCTAATTGACAGTACAGTTCGGATGCTTCCGGAAGCAGAAATTGATGTTGAAACCCCGTACTTCAGCGGGAAGGTTACTGCTCTATGCATGACGACCCCCCTGTACGACCTCGTCATCGGAAACATCGATCGAGTGCGAGGGTCGAATGATCCAGAACGTTTGGGGGAAGACCCTAAGATAGAGCCCTCGCCAACCCAGCGACCGCGAAATACAGTGGAGGAGAATCCCGTGACGGATCTCACTCGAGCCCAAGGTGAAGCCGCGGTGCAAGAGACAGTGAATGAGAAGATGATCGTGTTGAATGAGTTCACATGCTGGGCAGCTGGACTTACGTTGGCATGACCTCAACCGACCGACAGTGTAAAGGTGACGGAGTCGGCCAGCCAGGCCAAATGTCGTGACATGAACAAGCAGGTGAATAACCGGGCAGGATGAGTTGAGCGTCATGAGCCGTTAACAATGTCGGAAGTGACAACGATGGCTGAGACGCCACCTCAGATACCGTCGTTGGAAGGGTCTCGCCGGAACAAAACGAGGGAAAACAATTAGAAGAGATCGAGAGAGCACCGCAAGAAAGGGCGCAAGCGCCACTCGAAATGCACAAGGTAGGTGTCGAGGTCGATTCGGAATGTGTTTGACAGCGCTATATGTCAAGTTAAAGTTGTTGTTATCCTGTGTCACAACTGTATGTCGGGTGAGTCAAAACGTTTGTTATGGTGATGTGATTGTACAATTGTTGTAATGAGAGAACTTTGTACATTTTTATTGTCTGGAATATGTGATGGAGTGTTGTACTCATTTACCTGTGGTTATATTTCATGTGTGTGAGATTGAATTACAATGTACAATGGAATAGAGTGATCTATTGTGAATGTGACGTGTCATGAGCGACGGACTATGTTACAGTCTCTCAGAGTGTGGGGACTGTTCGCGCTCGTTTGTGTGGTTTTGAATATTATGAAACAATATTCTTAAAGTGGGGGGCAGTGTCACAAAACGAGTGCTCAAAAACGGGCGCGCCGCCAAATTCTCGCGACGAAGCGCCGAGAGGTCAACGATAAAAAAAAGAGAACAAGCATCCAAAGACTCCCCGGGCGCGCGTCCCTCTCCCCTCGGAAGCGTAGGTTCGCCAACGAACCTCCTCGCATCGGCGGCCGAGCAAGCCCTAGAGAGTTCTCGATAGAAAGGGCGTGGTGATGCAGGGTTGCGTCATCTTTCGCGGACGGCCCTCGTACCGTCTCGCCCTCTCCCCAGCTTTCGCTGCGTATCGCGCCAACGAAATGATGAGAACTTTCTGGAAACTCACGCGGAAGGTATTTAATCGAGCAGCAGAGATGGGAGATCAGGAGAAGAAGGAAGTTAGCGCCAGAGTGCGTAAGGTATCCCGCCGCGTCTGTCAGTGAAGGTTTTGTCCTTAGTGACAAAGCAGGAAAAGAATAAAGTATGCGCCAGAGTGTGTAGGGTGTTCCGCCTTGGTGGCGAAGCCTTTTGTCTTCCGTGACAAAGGAGGAGAAGAAGAGGATTTCCACCTGAGGGGTGAAGACTCGAGCTACAGGCAAGAGTGTGTGTCTACCGCTATCGAGCGAAGACACGTGGCAACAACTGCATGTGCGAAGCCGACGTGTTTCTGGCGAAGAAGCTTGGAGTCTGGAGAGCGGCCAATTGAAGACGCGAGGTTTCCTGGAAGAGAAACTTCGGGGTGGCAGCGGAACGACAACGCTGGACTTTGAGTGAGTGATTCTCGGAAGAGTATCATTCGGACTTTTGTTCCAAGAACTATGGACTGAATAAGTTTCATAACTCTTTAGTCTTTAAGTGTCTTGGTTGTTCGATGCATGCGACTGCATTGTAGTGCGTATTGTTGTCTGTGACCGTTGTTTCGAGTGTGGCTGATTGTACTGCGTAGTACGTTGTTGGAAGGGTGACATATGGTATTCAAGTATTGTCGAGTGTGCATACTTGTGTATCGTTTCGAGCTGCCATAATTGAGAATATAATGTTGTTTTGGTTATCAACTTTCGGCTTTGACTTGCTCTTTGGGCCACAGCCGGTGTCTGCTGGTGCGCCAAATGGGACCACTGCTAAATTGTCCACGCTTTCGTGGTGCGGTTCGGGGGGCCGATACTTGTGCCCTTGGAATTAGCCCAGCGATCACCTCCCGAATCAAGAGGACCAGTGACACTGGTACAGACATCAACTGCGTTTGTCGCGACGGTAGATCTTGCAGACAATGTGGAAGTAGTCAAGGATACCGGAGAAAGCTCAGGCGAAGCAGCGACAGTAGAGAATGGTATCAGTGCAGTTGCAGACAGCTCTCAGGAATGCGAGCAAGATTTTCCGAAGGGAAGCATCTGCATTGTTCCTAAGTGTGTTGAGCTTTCCGCCAGTCTAGAGTGCGAAAGAGATGATTTTCAAAAAATCATTTAGACTGCGTGGATTCATCAGCTGACAAAGTTTTGAGAGAGTTGACCAACTGGAGTTGCGATCGGGAAGCACGGGAACGAGTCGCAAAAAGCGGCGCAGACGAAAGATACGTCGCAAAGCCGCGAGGGAGACGAACAGTACTACGCGTGTAAAAGAAGGCGCAAAACCTGTCAGCGTAGCAAGCAGACCTAAGAGCTTTGCAGCAGCGTAAAAACTGCGTTGCATGCGTCGGAGCCGTCGGACGAAAAGTAAAAAGAAAGCGGATTCACAAATGGTATCTCGTGTAAAGCGCCAGTCGTGCGATTCCGTCCACATCAAGTTTCATGGTGCGCCCTTGAGCTGTAAAACCTTTGATGCCTCAACCTGCGACAAATTTCAAAGCAGTGCGGCACAGGTCAGTCGCAAACGTCGCCGTAAAAGAGAGAAGCATACGCGAGCGACAAAGCGAAGGGATGAAAGAGGTGGCAATCAGCCGGGCGAATGATGGAAGACTGTAGGTTAACGGTCAGTTCAAAGAAAGGTACTTTGTGGCGGGAAGTAAGGTTGTAGCAGCAAAAGGATACACTTAGGCGCAAGTCCTCGCAACGGAATGTGCGAGGGAGATTTAGGGCTTTTCGTGGACAAGAGTGTCGACGTGATCCTAGAAGAAAAGCCACAGTAGCTAAATGCCGCACGGGAGAGAGCCCAAAGAGGACATCACCACTCTTTCCCATGCGTTGCTCGAATCCCCTCCATCGAACTGACAGAAGAAGACCGCCGAAATTGCGATTGATGCGTGACTGCGTCGTTCAGCTGGTAGCACATACGCATCGTTGCCTCGGGCGTTCTCGAAATCCGCCAAGACCTCGACCGCTGCGGGTATGACTGAGGAGTGAGGGACAGCTGTAAGCTGGAGAGAGTGACATGAATATACAGGGAAGCATGTTTGTTTGCTTATTTTTTGGTTTTGAAGCAATATTTCTTTGTCACCTCTATGGCTAGTTTATTTAGATACAGTTTTTCCCTTCTAGATTTCTTTTTGTACGCGTTGTAAGAGCTTTCAGTTAAGTGAAACATTATGCGGATGCAATGACCCGCATCAGTCAACCGACTGCGTGCGCTGAGTTTTTCTTTAATGTAAGGGCATGTTAGTCGTCGATGAAAATTTGGTACGCCCGCTAAATTTGAAAGAGTGGTGGCTGTAGGTTATAGCGATATGACCTATGATTAGGTGTGTATTGGTATGCTAGCGCTCTTTGGATGATATTATGATGTGCTAGGGCGCACAGCAAAGTCATGTGCGTTCTTTAAAAACATGGGCTGACATGAAGCTACATCCAGCAAATGAGCATGATGTTAGTACACAAGGTTTACTTCATATTTGTTGTTTAAAGATTGCTTATAAGGATCATATGATCACTTGAGCTGAGAGCGTTGCGTTAACCAAATTTGAGGCTTGAGATACTTATCTCCGACGTATAAAACGCATTTCATTTTGTTGTGAGAGTTTTCATTGGCGTCGGGGTGTCCTTCAAGTAGGCACTCACGACTACGTTTTAAGTTTTCAATGAGAAAATGGAGAATGTGCAAAGTAACTTTGTGTAGGTACAAGCAGCATTCCTGTGAAGCCATTGTAGATAGTGGTGTTTCATTAGGTTAATGATAAATTAGCAGATGTTAGTTACAACTTAATAGTGCGGATGGTAGAAGAAAGCTAGTTGTGAAAGAGTGTGATTCTCGTTATCTGGGGCCTAATTGTATTTGCATTTGTGCGCTTTTCTCACACAGCAATTTGTTTCATCTTTGGTAAGCATCTCCACATCCATGATTGTATTAACTTTGGCGGCACAAAATTGTCTCAAAATTTTAGCGTACAGGTTTTCCTTTTTGTGTTGAGAAGCCTGGAGGGTTTTAAGTGGGTCCAATGTGCTTGACTGCAGCATGGTATTGTGTTGTGTGGTTAGCCTTGCTGTTGTCGATCATTGTGAGCTGGTTTGGGAGTTGGTTATGAGTTTGCAGCTGGAGGGCCAAAGCCAGGCCATCGTCCTCGTCGCCAGCCATCCTCTTCATGCCCAGCGGTTGGGAGCGCTGGCCAGCCGAGATTTTCCTGGTGGCGGAGGAGCTGTTACGTTCGGCCCGGCTATTTGTCTGGGCAGACGCCATTGTGCATAAGCCGGTCTACTGGGGAGGCTCTCAACTCCATCGGCGCGTAGTCTGCCAGACGCTGTCGAAGATTTCGGCAATTACATAGACCATGTGGCAAGCAAAGGCGAGTCCCTGACTTTCAATTGCGGACTCTTTCGTCGTCCCTTCGAGCAGCAGTGGTGCCTAATGACCTCGGCGACTCATCAGGCGACGGGGAAGCAGCTGTGACTGGCACCAGAGATGACGGGGTAGCAGCGCTCTTTTAATGCTCAATCAAGTAGCCAACCGGCCGGCTGCCTATGCTCGTCAGGCATTGTCCCTGCTAGCCGGAGGATGAGCGTCGTGTCACCACGACGCCGTAAATCGTTCGAGTGAGGACAACAAACACAGCATCTTCCTTGGAAGAGACCGTGGTGACCACCACAAATTGCCCCGCTAATTGAGCAAACAAATCGGCGGACACTTTGCTGTATGCTGTCAGGAGCTTGGGACCTCTCGACTAGCGGCACACACACGACGAGGAAGAGCACTGCTGGCGCCACCTTGCAGTGCAGTGATCACGACTCAATATTGGACGTTAACATGAACCGTGCATGCTCGTCCCCCTCACCTGTTGTGTGCGTGTGATTGGTGTTCCACTCAAAGAGGAGGAGACCGACAGGGCTTAAAACGACGCCGCAGAGTGCTGGACGTCGCTCTCAACTATGTAACGTTCAACCACCACGCTCGTGGTTTGGAAACCCCCTAACCTTTCTTTGCTGTAAATATGTGCATATTGTGCCATAAACCTGTTTGTTTTTCGTATCCTCTTCTTGTCAGCGTTCGTTTCCTCCACCCGGTTACACCACGCTACCACAAGAGACCGGGTAGACCCCCATTCGCAACAACTGGTGGCAACGGTGGGATGCCATCAGCGACCTTCCTTCCGACCCTTAACAACGTGAATAGATGACGAAGGTAAACGACACATTCAAACATGATAATCATGACACGGAAGACATGTACGGCATCATACCTCCACTTCGTAACGTTCCGCTGATTTTAAAGAGATATATCAACATTTCTCCTTCGTGCTTCGCATATCATCGATTCCCACTGTACGTGGGATCTGCCAATTTTTTTATTGGGATTTGCCAATTTTCCCACTGTACGTGGGATCTGCCAATTTTTTTTACGTACAGGAGACGCACGATCCACGCTCGCCTCCTGTACGTAGTAGCCACCCCTCGTTTAAGCCCCTTGAATGTCAGCTGGATCGTGGCACTTGTATATAATGAATATATGATTAAAATTTATGAACGTATATGACTGGGGCAAGCATGATAATGATGACATGCGTGTCGTGTAAGAACATGACTATATGCCACTCTCATAATATCACTCTAGATCGTTTCGCTGGCTTCACATACATCAAATTTGGTATTCCGTGGCGTGAATGGATGACAAATGTATGTTACTGGTGCAAACATAATAAACATGGCATGGGTGTTATACAAGAACATGACTATATGCCATGCTCATGATGCGCTCGTGGCCGTTTCGCTAGCTTCACATATACCAAATTCGGTATTGCATAGCGTAAATGGATCATGAAGTTAATTCACACGTTTAAACATTTAATCATAAATTGCGTGCCGTGTAAAACATGAATATATATTATGCTCACAGTTCCCTCACGACCATTTCGATAGCTTCACGTATACCAAATTTGGCGTTACGTGACGTCAGTGGATGACGAAGGTATAGGACTCAGGCAATGATTGATTTGTGGGGTTTAACGTCCCAAAACCACGCTATCATTATGAAAGATGCAGGACTGAGGCAAGCATGATAGTCCTGATAAGCATGTCATGAAGGAACATGACTACATACCACGCTCTTGATGCACTCACGGCCGTTTCTGTAGCTTCATGTGTGCCAAATTTTTTATAACCTGACGTGAATAGATGACGAAGATAAGTGACAAGTCCAAAATGATTATCATTGCATGTGTGTCACGTAAGACTTGACAGCATGCTACGCTCGTAGTGTGCTCGAGGACATTTTGCTAGTTTTACATATACACATTTGGTAATACGTGACGTCAATGAACGACGAGTACAAATTCCAGGCGCAACAACGATATTCATGACATGTATTTGATTGATTTGTGGAGATTAACGTCTTAAAACCACCATATGATTAGGAGAGACGCCGTAGTGGAGGGCTTCGGCAATTTCGACCGCCTGGAGTTCTTTACCGTGCACCCAAATCTGACCACACGGGCCTACAACATTTCCGCCTCCATAGGAGATCATGACACTGAAGTCATGTACGGCATAATTTACGACCACTCGTAACGTTGTGCCAATTTTATTATGGCAATTCAACCTTCCTCATTCGTGCTTCGCATGTTGTCGATATCCACTGTACGGGGATCTACCAATTTTTCAAATAAAGTTTTTTGTCCGTCCATGCGCCCATTGCAAGATTATTGACATTTGTCTCGGAAGTTGTTACGCGGCGTTTGTTGTGGTTACTACAAGTTTCGTAAAAAACAATTTTTACCAATCCTTTAGCTTTTAAAACCACCATTCGACATTTTCTTTTTGATGGTTAGATAACGTATAAATTTTTATGTCGGAGAAGCAATCTTCTTCTGGTGACAATTCAGTATGAAGTCAAGTCCTTGCTAATGCTCTAGGTGACAGAAGAAAAACAAAATTTGAAGGCGACAATGATTTTAAACTTTCTTGTCTTCTAACAGCTCTCGCACGTGGGCGTTCGTGTGCCATGAGTGTATTCCATCTACATAATTACATACAATAATACCTAAAGAGGAATGTGGCACACCGATTGTTGTATAACCATGAGAGTTGGGGAAGTAAAGGCTTCTGATTGTTTAGCGTTGGATGGTGAACTCTCTATGAATACAGTTCTGCAATTTAAATTTCGTTATTCATGCACCGTAGGAAGTGTGACCCCCTGCAAAGCACTGAAGCAGCGCCTTTGTCGCTAAAAGCGACTGGAAACCACCAGCCTTCTTGATTTACTGCACCGTTCTAGCATTACAAGACGTATTTTAAAGCTTAAGTGAAGCGTCATCCACTCAGAACTGCGCATATATGTAGTGTTTCAGGACAGTTCAGAATATTGCATCGAGTTGATTTTTTTTTTCAAAAGCACTTTTTGCCAAATCCTCTTGAAATCAACTTTGAAACGATGGCAAAGTCAAGTAGACGCACCATCACGCTCCTACAAGTTTACTTTACTACACAACGAGAAGTGCGTTGCGGACAGACCACTTGGGCAGACGCACTTGGCCTTGCAGCAAAATGCACGTTAAATGTATGTCGCCTAATACGGTACTGTTGCATTCGTGAATAGATAATGCGTCCATTTTAGCAAACACAAGCATCTGTTTTTCTTTAAAGTGTTGCAAAAATAATAAGTATATCTTAATGCCAAAAGTGGCACGCAAAAGCCGAGCAATCACACCCTGGTGATTAATTTTTATCAGCTTTCACTTATACCGCGTGGCGATGGAAATATAGCTTACGTACAAAAGAATGAAGCTAACTTAAATTGAATGTAACTTCATATCCCTCTGTCTTACACTCGGCAAACAATCCCGGCTGCGGCGGCTGCATTTCCGATGGAGGCGGAAATGTTGTAGGCCCGTGTGCTGAGATTTTGGTGCACGTTAAAGAAACCCAGGTGGTCAAAACTTCTAGAGCCCTTCACTACGGCGTCTCTCATAATCATGTGGTGGTTTTGGGACGTTAAACCTCACATATCAATCAAATTGACACTCGTCAAACAAGCGTCGCGGATCTCAAGAACATAGTTCATCCGAAGCAGATCCGAAGCCTGTTCTTCTCATCTTTCGCATTGAGGTACAAGCGCCGCTAAAGCCGTCCACGTAGGCATTAGAGTGCGCGATTTCTATCTAGGTGTTATTGTGTGAAATTTTATTGTTCCGTCGGTTAAATTTGCGCTTCACCTAACTGAAGAATGGGGTCTCACAGGCCAGGCGGAACGACGCGCTTGGTGATCTGCTCTGTGAGGTGCTACAATGATCGCACCTGCTCCGAACGCTAGTGACCACTCTTTCAATTATCTCAATCATGTAGTTTCTTATATTACGTTTAAAGAGCAACGACCAATACTCTAAGTGCACTGATACACTAATATTTTGTACATAAAATAAATCATCTGACATCAACCAGAACATTCAAATTCTTCGAGAAGGTTTTTGAACATTTAAGAAAGCGGGAGTGATTGCCAGGAAGTGATTCAAAGAATAACGATGCTGCCTCTCGGGTCCGAATCACTGAAAAGTTGCAACGTCATTTCAATCTGTCAACTTCGACTACCAGCGAAGTTTTACCTTCTTACATAGGGCCATGCGAAAGAAATCTGGTTAGACAGAATAATGAGGACACGCATTGCCTCGCTTAGCTTTCCGATTGCACTCGGCATTCAGAGCAGGCTTTGCCTCCGCGTGTGCGTAGTTTGACTGCTCTCATGAATTCCGCTTTCATTGTGTGGTCCTCATTAACGTTCGTTGCCTGTCTCCGCCGTTCCTCTTTGGAAAGCACCCTCTTGTCTCTATGTTTAGAGATGGTCAGAGAGAGCCCAGACAATTCATTTACGGCAGAACGAGGTGTTGATGACCACACATTATTCTGTCATGGCGGGGGGCGTCACTATGATGTCATTTCATTACACCACCACTTGACATCATTATTTTGTGAGTAGCCATTCGATCTTGGGTGCAATGCGAAAGCCAGTGAGTTTCAGAAAGCTCCGAATGCCTGTGGTAACAGGGGCAGTGAAAAGCCATGTAAGGGGCAGGTACATTTGGGAAGAATCGGTATATTTGATTGATTTCTTTTTTGTGTGTTTGTTTACGCTGTATTCATTAGATTTTTGTGGAAAGTACTGAATTATTTCTTTTTAATGTTTATTTTTGCGTGCCCTTGCACAAAGACATTATGGTTGATCCTGAGCACGTTAAATAAACTAATGAATGATTGATTGAACAATTATTGTTATGCCAGGAAACAAAAATTACATCGCCTCCCACTACAGGAAACCATGCCTTGCACGCGAGGCTGCGCATGAGTTGACTTAAGATTTTGTTCATCATGGAGGCCTACCATGATATTACCGTGTCCTTGCAAGTGGAGCACACCATGAGTTCACTGTAGTTTCTGTTGCTGTTGCTCGTGACGACCTCTTCTTGGAGCACGTCACACGGGTTCATCGCCACGCATCGCGGGAGCAAGTGGATTGATTGTGCATCTGCAGAATCTTATTGCCCGACGCTATCACGTGATTCCTGAGACAGTGTATGGGGGAGACGTCACAGCCTCTTGCACAGCCACTAATGCAGGGCCGAACGCACTAGCGCGTACCAGCGCGTTTTCACCAAGATAAGACGTGTTGGTTTTGTGCATAATCTCGTCTGCATATTTTTGTTCCCCAACGCCGTCACATCAATGCTGAGAGAATGTGTGCCGAAGAGGCCACAGCATCTTACCCAACCCCCTGCAAAGACCTGAACGCGCTAGCGCGTGTTCTGGCAATGCTTGAGCCAGCTATAGCGCACGCGTTGTAAGGGGGTCACACACCTCCTTGAGCTCAATTATAAGCTGCCTTGCATCTAAAAACAGCGCATACGCACGATGGAGAAAAATGAACACACAATGACGGCAGCTAGATGTCTTGAGGGTGTGCTCCTTTCGTTTTGTCGCGTTTATGCGCAGTTTCTTTTCGCCCTTAAACAATGAGTACTAACTAGCACGCCTTCCGCTTCATACTTATTTTCCTTACTTTCAAACGTTAAGGTTCCGATTCGTTCAAAAGTTTCAAAACAATCTCCAAAAAATATTTCCAATATAAAAAAGACTATATGTACTCTCTCTGATTAGTCAGATTTTATGCCTTGAAATTTGAAAAGGACAATACGGGTCATAATCAGATTTTTTTCTTGGAAGCCAAATATGTCATTTATTTTTTTTTCGAAAGTCACTTCATTCTACGGTACTGTGTGATCTTTGAACAAGAAGTTGTAACTGAATATAGTTTAACCACTCTTTTCCTAACTAAGCAAAAGAAAGGAATATGTACTTTTTGCGATATCTTCCCCTTTTGTCGCTGTGGCTTACCAAGAATTGTTGCAGACATGACGTCGTGTCATACAAGCGTCCAGAACATGCGTACTCAGCTGCGTCGAGCATGCACGCATAATAGTCGTTTTTTTGGGTACTTTGCTACACCCATATTGTCCCATCCATGTCCAGAAACTAGAAATATATGTTTGAGAAACAAAGGCAAAATTTACGTTTCGATACCATGAATGCGCATTTTGCATCCAGAGAAGGACGCAAAGCCACAAAACATGCTCACTTGTACTAGTGTCTCTTTTCTGCCATTTCGTTCATGACCGATTGAATTTTTTTGGTTCACATATGAATCACCGGTGTGATTATTCAAACACTGTTGTGGTTTTCTTGTTCATGTCATGACAGTCTGATGAACTCACAGTAATTTTAAGGCGCAGGGTGCATTCAAGTTGACCGATCGTTCCTGAAAAACCTCGTTGTGTTGAGTTAACATTGCTCATCACACATAAATATAGCTGCACGCTGTTCGAGAAATAATTTTCATACAGTTAAATCCCAATTCCACTATCAACGCTAAGTCATTTCTGGCGGCTAATCTGACGTCTGCAACTATCCGAGGCTAGGGCTTCGATCGTGTACTAGAAATAATTTCAGAGGCATATCATCTAAAATCACTGGTAGCTTTACTACTATCAACTAATAATACTGTGACACACCCTTATGCCACCCAATTTGTTTCAGTTACAAGGAACTTCAGAATTAGGTTTCTGAAACTTTGTCTACCAGCGATTTCGAAAAGTCTGAAATCAAATTTCTTCAGTACATGTGGTGCCACATGCCCGTTTCTTACCTAAATCCAAACATGTATTTCACAAAAAGATATCTAAATATTTCTCGCCCACTATCTCCTGATTTGGCAGTATCTTCAATGAACTAGTAATTGAAGAAAAGAATAAATTATCTGCGCAAATTGATGCCCGGTAAAATACTCAGTCTTTTACTGAAAAAGCGCGAATACCTTCTGAGGGAAATGGAGTGGCTAGTATTGATGTCGCAAAGTTATTTGTATACCAATAACCCAAGGAAGCATGTTAACTTATCTTAATAGTACTCTGTTGGTTATACACATCCTTTCAGACCACACGGACCCCATTTTGTACTCTATAAATCATGGCGCTATTGAAAACAACTTTTGTCATCACTGACGTGTTAGTCTCCAAAAGAATCAGTCACTCATGGTGTAGTTCACGGCACGCATGTACCGCAGATTACATGCAACGCCAAAACATTGCGTCTAGGAAGCCACTCGGCTTCGCGCAAAGCATCCTGGTTTGTACAGCAATCGGGCGAACATTGTCACCATGGTCGCAAAAAAGAATGCATAAAGGGTGTGGCAAACTAATCCGTGGCTGTAATAATAATAGATGAGCAGTGGCAGTGCGTACCCTTCAGCTCCAGCCAATTGAAGTTTCTCACCAATATCTGAAATTTTTTGCTAACCAGAAGATAGTACTTTCCCGACAACCACGTAGCCCTAATGGTGAAAACATTAGCAAGACGACATGATCTACTGGCTACAATAGTTTTCTTCCGTCTTACTTGCATCAAGACACCATTAGCATCAAAGCAGTATGAAGCCGCGCGCCACCATAGCTGGTGCTATACTCATTCCAGTGGGGGTGGAAAAAATCCGGATTATTCACAAAACTTGAAGTCAGTGAAACATGATTCGCAGGTCGAAAAAAGCCAATGAATTTGGTTCGGCTGGAGTCACTGTGCCTGCGCCTCGAACCTCACCGCATTTTCGAGCCCCGTTGGAGCGTAGGCATACTCCTCGCCACTCGTTTCATCATGACCTCTCTCCCCGAAACATCTTTTTCAAACATCAAAACTTGTCAAAGGGGCACTGCTGAGTAACTGATTTTTCGCGTATCAGTGAAGTACAATTTAACAACCCCGAAAACGCTACTCTTGTCGCGAGAGGGCACTTAGTAAGCGATAAAACGTACGTAAATGAGGGCAGAGACGCCACCTTAAGAGTCTCGCACTAAACACCTTGACGTCATAGATTATTAAGGCGTCTACTTTGTGGTACATGCTTTTGACCGATGAAATGAAATAAGTTGCTATTTGCGGTGCCACAATTCTAACATATGAAGTTTCAGAAAATTTTATGGAGCCAATGTCGCCAAAATACGAAAAATACATCTCAAAGTTCCTGACGCCAGGCGCCAAGATTTAGGCGCCACTTGTTACACTGAAACGTCAGCTTTGTTTTTTTTTCACTGATAAGGAACTTTCATTATTAAGACTTATGGCATTAGAGTTCTCAGAGTGCAGTTTATAGATCGAAACCAAGTAATTGTTTCTTATTACTGTGCCTTCAAAGCTCGATGCCAAACGCCCGTCCGACCACTAGAAACCCTCTGCCAATAACTAGCACACAGCTGCGAACCAGCTGGGTTTAACCTCGCCTTGCCACGCAAGAGCCAAGCCACCGCCAAGTCACGCCCATCGGCATAGATAGTCTGCGCAGCCGCTGCACTGAGGTCGTCCGCCAGCAGGTGTGACGTTCCTATACCCCGCGCATGGCCTCGCACCGCAGTTGGTGTGAGTGGCGTGGCGCAACCGTGCATGCCCGCCGTGATGTAGGACTCATGCATTGGCGCGTCATAGCTCGCATAGCAGTCATGCATACGACATAGTGCTTATAAGTGTAGGGCCGCTTGACCATGCTCAAGCACTCTGCACCCATGGCTTGACCAAAAAAGAAGCCACTTACCCGAGGGCTGAATATCAAAAGCGCAGCCGTCCATGGCAATCACATTCCGGGTACGACGTTCAAGAAAGGGCTGTGGAGCGGCACATACGAGCGAACCCGGCCCTTGCTCGCAGAAAGCGTGATGCTAACGCGGAAAGAATGCGGAGTATGTGAAGTTCGCCCGCTGTTGCGCGATGCGAGTACGACCTACGAAAGCATCAGCCAAGAAGACCAGCTTCAACCAACAACGCGAAGTTTAAGCTCTAATTTGATTGATTGATTTGTGGGGTTTAACGTCCCAAAACCACTACATGATTATGAGAGACGCCGTAGTGGAGGGCTCCGGAAATTTCGACCACCTGGGGTTCTTTAACATGCACCCACATATGAGTACACGGGCCTACAACATTTCCGCCTCCATCGAAAATGCAGCCGCCACAGCCGGGATTTTAAGCTCTTAAAATCAACTAGCTTCACTTTTTTCAAAGGAATACTGGCACACTTTTGAGTCTCCCAAACAAGCAGCATTTTTCGCTTCCTTTGTCATGTGGGTAATTGTGACGTGGACAAAAATAGCAGGTGGCATGTCCAGAATGAACCTCTGTTCATCGATAGCGGCGAACAGATCGTCTACCGTCGATAAACTGATGCGCGGCGAGGAGCACATGAATTTGCACCTGCACCATCTAAGTTTCTAGCTTCAATACTGGTGACCGCGCCAGATTGAAAATAAGTTCAGGTAATAGTGTTTGCGTGCGCAAGGCTGACCGATGAGCGAGCCTAAGACAATCTAGAATGCTCCCAGACATTCTGGTGCGGATTTTGCTAGGCAGCATTGCGCTGGGGTATACGCTTGCGATAGGACGGCAACAATAAAAAAGTAAAGGGGCGAGCATCGCATTATGCACTTCAAAAGCTCTTCACAGAATGGAGCCAGGCGAAGACGCATAAATATTTTACAGTCATTTTAAAATGTTCATCAGTCATTCTCTTCAAACAAATATTATCGCTATGTGCAGTGCACAAGTCAACCCTGTTCACCTTTCTTGCGACTCTGCGTCCAGCATGGAGTATAAATCATGAAAATCACTGTGTCATTCGCTATGCGACAACTCAGTGATCATTGTCGACGTGAACCAGGTGCGACCAACAACGAATGAGGGGCCTGGTGCTAGTATGTCACAAGCAGCAGCCCTCTACTCTCTTGATGTGAAACTCATGTTGACACACACTGCAAAACTACCCCCTCAATACCGATACCTTAAACTGTTCTTTGAGGTAGCAGTACTCAAATATTCTCAAAAATTACAAGAAACTTTTTAGGGTTCACTGCGTCCGTCGTTTCACTTAGAGCAACAAGAAAATGTTAACTTCATATCAGTTATCCTTTGAGCGTTACCCAGCTAGTCTAAACTTAATTTTCTTTCTCCAATCGGCCTTAACCCCTTACTACCCGCACACTCTAAAGCAAAAGTGAGTTAAAAGGGTGTGTGGTTTGTTCTTTTGGTGACTAATGGGGCTACCAGTACCATTATTCCTTTATGAAATAACAGCCCCGCGTCTAAGAGTTAGTCCCTACAGACCAGCTTAACGGACTAACATTTAGTCTTCAAATTTACACTTTAATGGGTAACCGTTAGTCCGACACATCATCTTAAAAGACAGACATTTAGTCCACACATTTACACCTTATTGGGCAACGGTTAGCCCACACATTTACACCTGACCGGACCATCGTTAGTCCTCACAATTGCACCTCGCCGGACACATGGTTGGTCCACTCAAATACTTCAAACGGATGAACTTTTTCTCCTCCGTTAAAATATTGCTCTTTTATTTACTCTCCGCCAGGCCTAATACTTTTTGCTTCTGTTTCTGCGCAGGGAGAAACAAATGGCGTAGAAAACAACACGCGAAAAAGTATTTGGCCACTTGTGTGACGGCTTTTGCAGTCACGGCTACAACAAAAGACAAAAGTGAGACATTCAAATCCTTTATTTTTCTGTATACACAGGAAGTCTCTCCATTCTTTAAGAGAATTCATGGTGAAACATTAAATTCCAGTAGTCAGTCACACGTGACAGAAGATGAGGATGCACGCATGAGACAAAAACAAGATGCCCTTTTCTTCGCCAGGGCCAGGGACTTTTCTTTGGTCTGCTTCTACGGATCCGAAGAAGGTGCCAGTGGATCTTTTCTTGCGTGGTGAAATATCATCCGTTCCAGTGGCTCTAGTCCCGACCAATGACGGCATCGTTCGGATGAAAAACCGGAAAATCATTCAGGTGGAAGTACGGTCAGTGACGGCCCATTTCCAGTCCATAACGGAGGTCCGCCAGTTCGGCAGAGGAGGCATACTGTGCTTTTCGCCAGACCAGTCCTGTGTCCTAGATCTACTGAAGTGCTCGATGTTTGCATCCCAGCCGGTGAGCGCGTTGATACCGTCACATTTAGCATGTACCCGAGGCCTAGTGCGTGGCGTTGATGCCAACATGCCACCTTTCGAAGTACTAGAGCTGTTTTTGCCAGCAGGTGCTATTTAGGTCTATCGGTGTAGACGGGTGGTTGACAAGAACAAAACACTAACTGAGTATGTAATTGTGACCTTTGCGGGATCAGTCCGACCTTCAGAAATTAAGGCTTGGCCTTTAATTTACAGAGTAGAACCGCTCTCTCCTCGCCCACTCTAATGCACAAAGAGTTGGCGTTATGGTCACACAATGAAATGCTGTAGGTCAGTAGTCAGGTAAAGGTATGCGGGGAAGGTCACAATTCTAGTGACTGTCAGAGTAATAAAGAAAAGTGTTGCCTATGTAACGAAGCTCATGCTGCCGATAGCTCTGGTTGTTCGGCAAAGGTACCTGAACTGCAAATTCTAGAGATAGTAGAACGAAGACGGTATTCATGGAAGAAAGCAGCACTTGAAATATAAGCACGAACACAAGGCTACGCCGATGTTACAGCACGTAAAATGCCAGCAATGGAAGCTGTCTCTGTCTCTATTGTGGAAGCGATTGAGAAGGCAGTGGAGAAGGCAATGGAGCACATTGCTGGGGATCTTTGTGAGTCCTTGGCCCAGATTCTATCGAACCAGATGGCTCAAATGTTGGGTACAGCGAAAAACAATTTCAGTGCACCACCTAACATTAGTGACTCCTCGGAGTTTGCAAAGGAGTATGGCTCTGATACGCCACAGCAGGCTACGGAAGCCCTTCACATTTGTGACTACCCTGATATTTCAAAGGAGTATGGCTCCGATACGCCACAGCAACCTACGGTAGCTGCAGATTCAGTAGAGGAAGGTAGCTATTCTCAATACGAGCTTACCAGGAAAGTGGAGGACTCAGATGAAGCGCTCGAGATCCCCTTTGTACAAAAAAGGCATCGCACCTGTCAATTCAAAAACCAAAAAGTACCAGAAAAACACCCTGTCTAAAGCTGATTTTCTTGGAGAAATATTCTAACCAAGGCCATCACTGAGGCTATTTTAGAGCAACAATAGGGTCGCCTAAAGTCCTTCATTGGAATTGCCGATCAATTCACTCTGCAGCAACTGATCTAATATATTTGGCATCAAAATTTTCTCCAGATATTATTGCACTGCAAGAAACTTGGCTTTCAATGCATCAGTCTTTGCAATTGAATAAATTGAGATCTTTCCGTCTAGACCATCCATCGAAAGGTGGAGGTTTGGCATTTTTTTATTAATAACAGAATAAGTCTCAAGAAAAAAATAGCGCATAAGCTCATATCACCTGATAGTGAAATTCTCACCTTAAAAATAACCTTACCGGGCTGCATGCCTTTTTTGGTGGTAAATGCATACTTTCCTAAGGGTGTAATAGATACTCAATGTTTAGACGCTGCATTGACTTCTCGTTATCAAAATAAAATTCTAATCAGCGATTTCAATTCTCATCATACGTGCTGAGGTTTCCGCACTGATCAATGTGGTAAGAGATTGTGGGAGTGGACAGCGGATAACAACTTGTCTTGTCTGAATTCAAGAACACCCACTTACATTAGTGATAGGTCTCGTTCAGTCTTAGATTCAAGTTTTGGGAGTTAATCACTCACTAGTTTGTCATGGAGTGTGTGTGATTGTGCAACTAACAGCGATCGTTTGCTATATTATTCGAGATTGCTTGCAAAATTTAATATCAGGCTCCCAGACTCGAGTACTCATTAATTACATCAAATTAAGGGAAGATTCAGAAACTGCTTTGACAACTCGTTCTGAAGAGCATGAGATACGAAAGCCATGAGACTAAGTCCACTGATCAAAAGAACATGTAAAAAGGCGGAATTCGTTGTGGAATCCGCAAAGAACACAACCCATAGTCTGTGGTGCAACTTGGACTGTGCCCAGAATTTCTGACGAAGCAAGGCAGCTTGGAAAAAAACTTATGTGTAACCAGTGCCCTCAAAACTGGTCTGATTACAAGTATCACGCTGCAAGTTTTAAACGCACAGTCTCTTTAGCTAAGGAACAATGTAATAGAAAACATTATGATCACCTTTCAAAACCTTGTAACAAAAAGGCGCTATTTAGGTTCATGAGATCACGTAAAATGTTGCCATCTCCAAATAATATAGGATTTGAATTTATGTCCTCAGGAGAAACAAAGAAATTGTTAGAAATCATAGCTAAATTCTGAAGTGTAGATTTACATACTAAGCATTGCGATCCTCAAAAACCAGCGTTAACGATTCAAGCTACTGAAGTTACAGAGAAAGAGTTAGCGCAAGTGATACAAGATTTGCCCGCGTCAGCTCGAAGTCGGGAAGGAATCACAGCTGCTATGATAAAAATGTTATTCAAATTATCACCATGTGACCTACTATTTGTTAAAATATGCCTGGATTTGTTATGAGAGGAAATTAGCTAAAATAGTGCTGATACAAAAAAGACAAGGATTCGGATATGTCATAGAAAACATTCCTCCCATTTCTGTTACATCTAATATGGTGAAGCTAATTCAAAGAGTGCTCCATTAAAAAACTATAATATAGATAGAGGAAAATTTGATAATAAACTCAAATCAAATTGGCTTCAGAACAGATTGTGCAATCTGGTGTACACACGCAGATTTTGAAAGCCACATTCAGCTTGCTCGCAAAAGAAGACAACATGCGCCACTAGTGACATTAGATATAGCAAAAGCATATGATAGTGTAGAACATTCAGTTTTATTAGACATATTAGAGGGCCACAATCTTCCAAAATATATAACGGCGTGGGTGAGGGAATTTTTGAGAGGAAGATAGTTCTATTGTTTTAGGGATGGGTGCGCATCGTCAAAGTCCAAACAAACTCGCGGGGTCCACAAGGGCGCCATATTATCGCCAGTTTTATTCAGCATCTTAATGAGCACTATTCCGCATTGCCACGACGTGAAGATGTTTGTTTATGCCGATGATATTGCATTTTTCATTGCACGTAGTGACTTATCTTCTTTATATAAAAATCTACAGAGATATGTGAATATGCTAGAGAAATGTCTAGATGCAGTCTGTATGACCTTAAATGTAAATAAGAGTGCAGTATTGATATTCCCGTTACCAGATCCCATCTCAATTTCAATATGTTATAAACAAGAGCAAATTCCTCAGGTGGAATATCTTAAATGTTTGAGAGTAATTTATAATGCCAACCTAAACTGGACTTTCCACATAGAAAGCATGGCTTCTAAAGAACAACGCGCCTTAGGTACTCTTCGTAGACTGAGCAGACGTCGATATGGTCTACGCAGAAGCACAATAGTGATGATATATAAAATTTATATGCGACCAATGCTTGAATTTGGGTGCATATTGTTCTCAGGTGGCTCTGCTTACAAAATAAAGCATCTGGTTATGCTTGAACGAAAAGCCTTGAGATTGTGTTGGAAGCCTTGAGACTTCCTAGGTCTGTAACAAACAATGCTTTGTATCAGGAAGCACGAATACCTACGTTGCCTTGCCGTTTTCCTATCCTAACAGTTCAGACGTTTCTGAAACTTTATAGCTATGCGCCAAGACAATCTGAATATGCTCTTATAAATGACCCAGACACCTTTTTTTTGCCCATTGGCCACGGTTTCGAACAGCTCAGGTTGCTTTTGTCCAGAAACAACTAGATAGGACAAATGTGAAAATTCGAGATGTGATTGCGGCGCAGGTTACAAATCAAAATCTTAAGATAAAACTCGATGTGATTTTTCCAAGCCCAAATTACAATCCTATAGGGTCCTAAATATCCGACTGCAGGATTATGTTGCACACGCAGATATGAATATTATTATAGCCACAGATGCTTCAGTAATTGATGAAAAGACAAGTGTGTGTATATACTCCCATTCGCTTGACTGGTCTTTTTCATTAAGATTACCGGATTTCACCCCAGTTTTTGACGCTGAACTGTTGGCAATAGTTCTAGAGCGGCCCAAGCTACCTTTTAATGCCGACAACGCGATCATAATCACGGATTCTCTGACAGTATGTACGTCGAATATGGCGTCAACAAAATCGATGGCCTTAAAGAAGCTCCTTGTGCTAGTCCCTCCTCAGCTGCAGCTACTAAAATTAGTATGGGTACATGGTCATTGCGGCTTAGAAGTAAATGAAATCACCGACTCTTTAGCCCGAGCAGCATTGGAAAGGCCAGTACTATCAGTCCTTCCCGAAGTGGCCCCTATAACTGTGACAAGATACAGAAAGCTTGCGCTTCGTGCAGACGCTATGAAGCAATAATGTCAACACCGGAATTTAATCACTTAAGATTTGCGTGAAAAATTCATTGGTGTCCTACAAGACAGTTGGAAACCATAATAACCAGACTTCAATGTCGTGTCCCCCCGTTAAATTTCTATTCACGTAGGGCTGGCCTGGCGATATCACCGCTATGCAACGTTTGTTCAGAATCAGAAACATTAGAGCACTATTTTTATCATGTCGCCGATAGAAATTGCTCAGGAAAACACTCTTAGTCCTTCCATTCACTAGCCTGGGCCTGAACTTCACAATAGAAAATATACTTTCCTTCGGTGCTTCCGATCTGGGCTTCAGCCACGAGAACGTTTTCTACGCAGTTGCAAGTACCTTAAAGAAAGTAAAGGAATTAAGCTTTAATTGCGTTATTATTATTCCTGCAAAAAATTCCAACATACACATGGGCTTTGTTTAACCATGCTGATTCCTATTCAAGGTAAAGAATGATTGTCTAATCTGAACGAGTGACAAACAACTATTGCACTCTTTTCATTCTGCCTAGGGTGTCCTTTCTTTTTCTTTCTTTTTTTTCTCTGGTGGGTGATTTTGAGATTGAATTTCTAAAGAATCTTACTGAATAACGTCATCGATTCTTGACCAATCCCTCTAAGTGGGGATTGGCCCGTGCCCATGCAGTTACAGCTTGCGATATACTACAACCAAGCTATTTACGAGCAACCGCAACATGTTTCGGACCATTCGCAAAAGAGCATTGAGGTCTCCGCCCAAATATCATCAGCCCGGGGCTCATCACAGCGGCGAACATAGGCAAGCTCTCGATGAGCGAGCGTCTGGGCGGCCAAGGGCGATGGCGGCCAATTTCCGAGCGGTCAAAAAGCACAGGCGAACTAGTGACGCCGAAGCCGACCTTCCCGGTGCATTTTATGCGTGCGATATAAAAAACGACCGAGCCCATTGCCGGCAAGCACGATGCGTATCGCACACCCGAAAAACACGGAAGAATAGAGAATGATCACCTACTTGTGAAAGAATCCAGCGCTGACTTCTGCCACGAGTCGGACTGAAATAGTGTATTCGTTAGGCCTGCTGTCTTTTCGGCCGCCATGTTGGCCTTCATTCTCAACGGCGGGGTCGTGAATTGGTCGTGACCATGTTCACTAAGCCAGAGCTGTACAGCGCAGCGTGGCGACGTGTCAAGACTCTTTCCAGACTTCATACCAACAAATACTCTATTTCGTTACAAATTATAAAAAAAGTCAACTCCATGCACAGCCAAGGCAGTTTCTCCCAACGAGAATTTGCATGTATACTTTCACCCAACCGAGCCTTCTCATTTTCATCACTTTGAACTCTTCTGAAATGTTCTATATAGGTGGAGTTTACCACATATACACACCTTTGCTCTGTTTACTATATGTCGGAACTTTCAATATGCGGGCAAATTCTGTCGAAAATCTGGCGTTACTGCTGCGCTAAACAAATACTTTGGGTAGCAACGACGAACTTTTTAAATGCGCATTATCTCCACCAGGAGTGGAAAGTGCTTAACGTTCAAGCGAATACCAGCTCGCACGACTGCCTTTTGGGAATAAAAAAAGGAGGCGCTGTGACGCTGCGGGTGGGGCTTCCAATGTATCCTACGTTGTAAGCGAGTGTAGACTGGAACACCTGGCACAATGCTTGCGCAGCATTGCGTCGGACGCCTTCCCAAGTTTATTTTTCCCAACCCACTAGAAAGAAGGAAAATGGCAATTAGTTTATGTGCTTAGTCTACCCGAATGATATCTTACACTCTTGCAAAAAGTTCATCTATCACCACGATATAAGACACCAACGAACAAAGTTAAAGACGGCTTCCTTATCAGCCACATAGTCCATCTGCGGAATAGCTTTACCATGTCTGCTTGTCGTTCGCGTGTCAGATTACTCCGTACGGGTAGTGCTTTCTTCAGAGTCATAGTCATCATTGTCTGAATTGTGGCCGGTGTTAAGCGACCTTGATACTAACGAAGAAAGTACCATGAACAGCAACATCTGGTGCATGGATTTTGTGCTCAATCGCAAAGAAATGCACCTTATGTTCTCTCATTTTAAATATAGTCTCACGTGGTTAGTCTTCATTCGTGCTGTTTTTTTAGATGAAAGCCTTGTGATCATTGTGCAGCATATTTACCTGTTTTGCCATGTTTTATTGCGATAGCAAGTATATCGGCACTCTCGGCTGGCTTTTGCCGCCGGCTTTGCCGTCACTCACCGTAAATTATTACGTTTCTTTATATATTAAATCGCACGAAAGAAAAATAATTGTGAAAATCTCTTCGGTGTGTGGATTTGAACGTCATACCTCTGAATTGTGAATGTGAGGTGTTAGCCACTGAACCTCGATGAAGAACCTCGTGGAACGTTTAAACGGCAAGCTATTGATATCTACCACTTACCGCTAATTATGCGCATGCCGGGGGGAAACTACCGCGTTTTCAGCATTACCAGCAAAATGGTGTGACGAGTGGGTGTCGCCACATCCTCACCTACGTGGTAGCGTGCGCTCTCATTTCCAACGCGGACTTTGCCCCACATAGAGGGGGCAGGGTGAACGCTCACGTGTGCGCTTGCTTATCTCGCGGTGGGGACAACGTACGCTTTGGCTGGCCTTGGGCTTTCACCGGAACAATTCTGTTGTTGTTACCGGGTGCAAAAAGGTCACTGAAATCATTGCACAGTCTCCTTTTGCAAAAAGGGCGCGCTTTTAAGACACAGCAATTTAACAACTCAGGCGCTTATTAGAGGTCATCTGTGCCTGTGAGTGCGTTTCGTGTGTCGTTTGTGCGTGAGAGAGGTGGGGAACGTTTTGATCTCCTTGGCATTCTGTGCATGGCCTTCCAGTTTGTTGATTCTACTTTAATTGCTTCGCTTTTGTGGTAAAGCTGTGGCTATTTTATATGAATTCTTTTTTCGCATTCGTAATGTAAGACACGTGGTTGAAGGTTACCAAAGCACAAGCCTCGCGGCATTTAAATGCCATAGCACATAAATGCCATAGCACATGAAAAATGCCAAAGCACATGAAATGGCGAGAACTACAACGATGCATTTTCAGAACACTATGATGAAAATAGTTATATTTTGCATCCAGAAATGGCCTCTTTGAATAAAGTTAATCCCCTCAAATGTGATAAGAAAGCGGTATGTGCATATTTTTGGGACGCTTTTTCCCTACATTTGCAAAGTAGAGAATATTATATGTGAAGCATTTCTTTGCGTACTGCAGACACTGTTAGCGTGTCTAACAGGTATCTACTTGATCTGTCTCTCTGCGTAGCCCCGTAAGTCTTGGTGCTCTCGTTATCAACTCCTAAACTTAGGTAAACCAAAAATAGTAGGGAAGGGTAGGATGGTCTAAGTACAACTCGCTGGTCATAACATAAATAATTTGATCAGATCGCGTACGTCGTCGAATAATTCCCACCTTAGACATGTAGTAAATACCTGTATACCACCGAGGGGGGGGGGGAGTAAGACGAAGTTATTTATTTGCGAAAGACACCTTGCTTGTCTTTGTGCTTTTCTGGATTTACCGGTGTAGTTGTGAGGTCTATCACCCCATACATCGCGGTGATGGATGTTCAACCTCACGGGATGCCGTCCGAGTCCGCTTCAACCGCGGGGACTACTTCGAGGAAGTGAGGAAACGCGTCTAGTGAAAGTGAAGACACTAAGCTGTACTGTGCATCAAGTGACGAGTCCTCGGACGACGGCTTCCAATCCGCCCTTTACCGCAACACTAAACGACGAATCGTCAATGCATCTTCGGCATCAAGCACGGCTACCGTGAAAAGTGCCCCTCAGTGATGGCATCACTTTATCCTGTTTGTGCCGCTGAAGACTACCGAAAGCCTACGTGGGCTCAACAGGCAAGCTCTCTCTGTGTATCTTGAGAATATTACGCCAAATGAGATCAAATAAGTACGACTAAACGCAAGAAGCAACATCTTGGCACTCTATATGCTGAACCCACGTGTGCTGAACGCGCTTCAGAAAGTGGCGCAGCTGGGTAACATCAGTGTCAAGTCTATAATACCAGCTGATAGCACCACTTCAACAGGAGTCATTTACTACATCGCCACTGAAATTTCCAACTCGGATCTTCCAGTGCTAATAACACCAGCCAATGAAGGTAACGTCATTGTGACTATCGGCCGCCTTGGTAACACACGGTCTCTGAGAATTACGTTCAAAGGGACTGTCTCTCCGCTTATGTGAAAAATGGCCATTTTCGTCACCAGGTCAGACCGTTTATTCCAAGACCTATGCGTTGTCACAACTTCCAGAAGATCGCCCATGTGCAGGGTGCGCGCAGGAACTCCGCAGTGTGCCACCGATGCTTATAACCACACTCCGAGAACAAATGCAGTGCAACAATACTGCAGTGCCCTAATTGCCAAGGTGCTGACAGTGCATCTTCCAAAGACTGTCCACGCACAAAGAAGGAGTTTACTATTCTTAGGCAAAAGGTGAGGGACAGCTCTACCTACAAACAGGCCGCTGAAAAAATCCGGTGAAGATGACGACGTCACCGTCGAAGGTCTTCGCGAAGAACACAGTCAACTACAAGAAGTTAGTCAACGCAACTGGGAACGGTGCCCACTGCAGTACCCACCGTGGCAAATGCAGACGATAGAAGAGAGGAAACGAGTATATCTCTCTCTGCTGAAGAGTGGGCGCCACTTACGCGCACGGGATTTGTGAAAGAGCCACATCAGAAGCCGCCTCCATTAGAGAAAGCAGCAATAACAGAAGAGCAGCAGAACTTGGATATGCAAGTGATTGCTCTTCTACGACCCTTAAATATTGCCATTCGCACGGTGGCATACATCAGGCACACAATGTCTGGCAGAAGTGCACTTCAAATACAGGATGCTCTGAGTCTAGTACTGGCAACTCTTGAGCAGACAATGGCTCACCAGCCACAGTCTTCCGGGGAAGAAGTCAGAAAACCAACAATTTTTAGTGGAATACACGGCGTCTGGCATCACGCAACGCAGATTTCAGTCGGTTAGTTTTCACCAGTATGTTTCCCATCATTGTCATCTGCGAGCCAGATTTATCGAGCGCTATCGGATTTTCTGGATACGAATCAATTATGTTGGCTTCTTTTACAGAAAACAGCAAGGTCCTGTGTTTATTTGCCGTGATTTGACTTACATTCTTCAGTCTGTACCACCTGACAAAGATAACCAGTATGTAAACTTAACAGTAAAGAAAAGGGGTCTTACTGTTATTGTTTTCGGTGCTTACCTGTCGTAATCAAGTATATTTGACGACAGAATACTAGGACACATGCTATCATTCACTTCTGGCCCGTGGGTCATTATCTTGGACTTCAACGCCCAACGAACGCTTTGAGGGAGCCCGAAGATCAGTGCACAGGGCAGAAGTCTTACAACGTTTGCTTCAGAAAACAAGATGTGCTTGTTAAATGATGATAGTCCCACATTTTTACGTGGCCCTGGATACAGCAGCTGCCTTGACTCGGCTTTTGTCGCTCGAAGTCTCGTAATATATGCTGGATGGTTTCCGGACATAGGAACACATGGGAGCGACGACATTCCCACATATGTCAAGATCAGAGGATTATCACCTTGCAAGGTGCGTGACACTATCCAAAGAGTGGACTGGAGCAAGTTTGAATATCTTATGGAAGAACGCTGTCAAGAGAATACCTTACTTGACTTAGAAGATGTGATGAAGTCCACAGGGCAAGACGCGGTGTGCACCCTCACACGCTCTTCAAAAGTAACAGAATTTGATGTAGAATTAGAACGACTTCGGGATCTCCGACTGCGTGAGGAACGAAGGTACCGACGCACGAAAGCAATCGGTGATTTACGAAGCGCTAGAGGTCTTCAGAAGAAGATACAACCCCGCATAGACAAGCTAGAGTCGCAACGTTGGGCAGCCTTTTGCGCGTCGTTAGATTCCCGCAAGCCTTTATCAAACTTGTGGAGGACAGTAAGAGGGCTATGGGCAGTTCCCATGCAGTGGTCTTCATTCAAGGCTCTAGCTTTCCCTCAACAGAAACCAGAGGTCAAAGTGGCAGAAGGGTTCTGAGCCAAATTATCTAGTCAAATCGCAGATCCTAGCATCTCCACACACTCAGGTGTTGGCACGACGTCACGCGATCACCGCATGGACCAACTTTTTTCTATTCATGAGCTTAAAGCAGCACTGATGTTGAGTAGATGGACATCAGCACCCAAGCCTGGTGGAATATCCTACAGAGCTATGTGTTACCTTGATTAATGTACGAGAAGTGCCCTTCTCGAGATATGCAATAATTCATGACAAAAGGGCACCCTTCAAGTTAACTGGAAGACCAGCCGCTTGGTTCCGTTACTGAAGCCTCGAAAGTCGCCATTGCTGCTCTCATGGTACCGCCCGATTGCACTGGCTAGTTCCTTGGGCAAAGTGACGGAGAGTATGGTACCAGGATGGCGAAAATGATTCCTGCAGCACCACAACATTTATACAGACGCTAAGACCTGTTCTCGCAGTGGCGATCATCAATTGATAGCGTCATATACCTGGTCAGCTACGTGCAACACGAAAAAGGCCGTAAGCGTCTCTGTGCTTCTTCATTTCTTGATGTTAAAGGGGCATATTATAACGTCACTCAAGAAGCTATCCTCACCGCTCTCTAAGAGGTAAGAGCGGGCGGTCGGATGTCTTAGTGGCTTCGCAGCTATCTCTCTGATCAATCCTTTTTCGTAAGAACCGAGGATGGTGACACTTCGCTACATTACAGCTACTGTCGTGTTCCCCAGGGTGGCGTACTTAGCCGTGTACTATTCAACCTGACACTAATAGCTCTCCATGAACATCTACCAAGTACTGTCAGATTGTCAATGTACGCGAATGACATCTGCGTTTGGACGTCTGCAGTGACACGTCTACAACTGCGAGTGCAAATTCAGAGAGCTGCTGCCTCTCAAGCTTCTATTTACCTCAGTAAACGTGGTCTGGAACTTTCCTCTGAGAAATGTGCACTTGTGGCATTCACGCGCAAACCAACGCAGAACTAAAGCATTCTGATAAACAGCCAAAGGATACTTTGCCTCTGAAGCAGCTCACACTACTTCTCTTGTACGAAAAGTACCAAGACTCCATACATATATACACTGATGGATCGGTTACGCCAAACAGTTCAACCAGAGCAGTCGTGATACCGAGGTTGGTCACGACGATTAAATGTGAGTCGCACATGGTGAGTCGATCCCAACTTCGTTCTCTCCTGCTGCAATACCTGTGACTTCGCCATGGTGCCTCGCTCAACCAATGATTAATATTAACATACCTGGCGTCCATAAAGAAGCCAATTTGTCGTCACCGGCTCTTAAACAGCTCACACTACTTCTCTTGTATGAGAAATATCAAGACTCCACACATATCTAAACTGACAGATCGGTTCAGCCGGACAGCTCTACAGGAGCAGTAGTGATACCAAGGTTGGCCACGACAATTAAATTCAAGACATCTCACGCAACAACATCAACGGCAGAAGAATTGCTAGCACTTCGTACCGTGTTGAAATTTGTCATTGATCCACCCACACACAAGTGGACTATTTTCTGCGACTCAAACGTGGCACTGCAGTCTCTACTATCAGCCTTACGCCATGAACCGAACGAGCTGCTGGTACTAGAGATAGCAGCAGTTATACACCAGCTGACTAATAAAAGGCCCCAAATTACATTTCTGTGGTTACCCAGTCACTGCGGAATCATCGGCTATCAACGAGCCAATCAAGGTGCCCGCTCAGCCCACGCAGAAGATCATGATCTACTACCACTTTCTAGGACAGATGATGCACGAAAACTCCGCTGGTTTGCTCGCTAGCAAACCACATCAGAATGAAATCACCTGCACTTCAAGCATGCCCGACTGTACTCGCTTGACTCTACGTTAAGTCTTCAAGTCCACTCGAGACTTTGCCGAGAAGACCAGACTCTTTTATGTAGGCTGTGGTTGGGCGTTGCGTTTACCAGCGCCTGCGCTTTCTGCATTGGTATGGCCAACACTGCAGCCTGTGGCCACTGTGGCAAGGAAGAAACCATCCAACATATTTTCTGTGACTGCATAGAATATAGCAGACAACGACTATGCCTTCGCAAGGAACTCAGCAAATCAGATAATCAACGTCTGTCGGAGGAAAGAATTCTACAATATCGACAAGATGCAACTTCACAGAAGAAGGCCCTGAAAGCGCTACTGCACTTTTTGCGATCGACTGGTCTTTCTGAATGGTTGTAGCCAGAACGCCCTTCCAGTGTGTGTTTTCATTTACTCATGAGTACAAGGGCGTTTTTTTTCTCTCTCTATCTACCCCCTCCCCTTTCTTGCCCATGTTTCCCCGCCCCCAGTGCTGGGTAGCAAACCAGATGCCAATATCTAGTTAACCTCCCGACCTTCCTTTTCTTCTTTCTATCCCTCTCTGTATACCACGGGAGGGTATGTGCCGCAGGTGCGCGAGTATGTTCCAAAGGGGATTGAGAGTTTATATCGATCCTGGAATGGCGATCTCTAAGGCAGTTTATATCTATCCAGGAATGGCGAGAACTAACATTGGTCATTTTAATATGAGAGCAATAACGAATAACCCGACGAACACAAATAATAAAGCTCAGGCTCCCAGCAGGAATCGAACCACACCATTAAATTCTGTGTGACAGTCAAGTATCTTACCATCAAGCCCAGTCAGATCTCAAAACTGCTTTTAAAAAATGAGACAGGGTCATGCTGTTGATATTTCAATGGTGCTTGCAGTGCTGGCTCTCTGACTTCATGAAGCAACAAATATGCACTTTGCACTCCTAAAGTGCAGGAGTCACGTGAGACTAACTTCAATTGTATACTAAAGCTCCATAAACTGAAGTTGTGTTATATATAGCAGTAACCAGGGCTACCATTTTATTATCAGAAGCGCTACATATCAGGCTGTCACTTCTGATGTTGCTAATAGCCATGTTACTATTGGCATCGTTACGCAACTGTAAACGACTGGTCATGTAAAACATATTTGACCGTTCAACATATATCTGTTCATACAACGTTTGTACATATTTTCAGCATGCTTTTACGTTGTTTAGCTCTACAACAAAATGAAAGGAAGTCACCTTCCTTCCGCACGCTTCACATAACATCAATTCCCATGGTGTGTGAGATCTGCCCACTTTTTTACAGTTCTGAATCACGTGAATTCTTGCTTGATGACAAAATGACAGCCGAATATCGGCGATGACGGTAAGTGCTGTCAAACCACGCCGTACAGCGCAACCTATACCACTATGCAAAAAACATACTGTTCCCAATGAGCCGATATGATTGTGCTGTTAAGAGTTTCTGCAGCTGGGCACGTGCAATGAGTACCCTTGAAGAGGGACCACATTTTTTTTCAGTGTATATATTAGGGGTGCCCATTTCGCGAAACAGTAAACTAATACTTTGTGTAGCAACCTATGTCTTCAAAGAATATTGTTTACCCCATCTGTGTTGGTTATAAAACTCTTTCCTGTGCAAGAAAATTGTCGCTAGTCAAGTGACGCAAAGCCATAATATCGCACGTCGTTACCTTGTATGGTCGGTCGGGCGTCGCACGAGGCCACACATAGCCCCCTTCTCCACGACTGTGATATCCTGCAGAGCACCTCACTTTTGTTTCAAGTGTAATAATACAATTTGTATCGTTAATTGCGCTCTTGCACGTAGCGATAGTTAGAGCGCGAGAACAGACGACTACAAAGAGACAGGAAGGACACGAAGGACACTCTTTGTCGTCATTCTGTTCTGGCGCTATAACTACCATCATGTCATACCAACTATCCCAAGCTGCCACACTCTTTGTACGTAGAGAATACATCCGCAAGCACACGTTTACGCAGCCCAGAGCTCAGTGTCAAGCCACTGAAAAGCTCAAACTATGTAATTTAAGTCACCCCGCCGCGGTCTTCTAGTGGCTAAGGTGCTCGGCTGCTAACCCGCCGGTCGCGGGAATGAAAGCCGGTTGCGGCGGCTGCATTTCTGATGGAGGCGGAAATGCTGTAGGCCCATGTGCCCAGATTTAGGTGCACATTAAAGAACCCTAGGTGGTCGAAATTTTTGGACCCTCCCCCTACGGCGTCTCTCATATACATATGGTGGTTTTTGGGACGCTTAACTCCACATATCTATGTTAATTTAGACAAATGTCCTTCAATAATTTCAAGGGCATTTTATCTTTATTTCGTGAGTTCACCATCATCCTCTGAATATATTCGCTAAAGTGTTTAAGGACGTGTTGCGGCTTGGTTGAAGCCCTAAATTGTAGTTTTTCTGAAAAGCATCTGTTTGTTTTTCACATATCTTCTTTACGTTCTTGCTACCTGCAAGTTTAAAAAACAGAAAGATTTATGGATAAAGTGCTTTATTAACCTTTTGACCATGGTTACATTGTATACTGGTGCTTCAACGCTGTTTGCCTAATCATTTGATCGAAAACTCTAAACACAGTCAAACAAACGAAAAGAAGGTTTGCCGAGTATAGAACATCAATGTACCATACAGCAGCGACAAGCCTATTGGCTGTGATATTAGTCATATGTTGCCACATATGAAAAGATCATAGCAAATATCATGCTAGCAATTGCGTGCCTACTTTATTTCATGGTAACGTTTCAGAAGACCTCCAACGCGTTCTGTGTGAACGCAGGCAATACACATCAACCAGACAGCCTTTGAATGCGACATATCTCCAACAAAACTCGTGCACTACGCACCACCAAAATGCTGTTGACTTTCTTGTGGGCCATGAGTCCAATTAAACTTTACAAGCAGTGCAATTTATGCATGTGGATCTATGTACGTCTCTACTTTATTTGTCGCACACCAACAGCGTCATGAGGTCATCGCCAATTGGACTAGGCTAATTATGTAAAAGTACACAATATACAGACACAATTAGTATTGCGGCATTTTTTAACGCGGTAATACTGCCAAAAAGCTATTTTGGAGGGTTATTGAGCTATGACTGGTTTTTGAGACTCTACACTGGACAAGACGCCGCGCTCCATGTAAGCTATGGGACGCGACAGGCGCAGACGGCTAAATTTGAATTTTTTACAGCGTGACATTGATCAAGAGGGGGTGAAGCCAGAGCATGTAAAAATTCACAATTCTGCCTAAGTCACGACATCGTGCTTGCACCTCTTATTTCATCTTGGTAATATTCTGTTCCGCTTTCGAGGAAACGATGCTGGGCCTTAGGTCACAAATACATCCTATGTTTGAGGAGCAGCTAGGCTGAGAAGGAATAACTGCGAAATAGCATTTCCCTATGCAACTGGTACTAAAGTGCGCAATTGTGCCAGCCCTGTCAACTGTACGGTATTAGGTTTTTGTGAACCAGTATTAGCGATGTGGACGGAAACACTTGAACTTATATCAACCGATGGTGACAAATTTAACGTTTCGCACAGCGGAATGGGAAATATTTCTCTAGTGCTGTACGATGCTACGCCAGCACGCACTTCCCCGCTTTTCTCATTGCATGAGGTTCATTGAAACTACATGTGTTCTGATCTGTGCACGGGATAAATTTACAAAGCTTTAGAAGAGTCAGATGTCATAATAACAGAGCTTGGACGTATAATGGGGATCAGTTTAATAGGTGTAGTATGTCAGTTTCTCGTTTTTAGCCTAATATACAAGCAAACTAGTTCTACAAGTTTTAAATTATACCAGACGGACGGAAGTCACAAATGAGCGAGATGTTTCGAAGCCACATTTTTATTTTTTTATTTATTTATTGGTACTGCGATCTTTTACAAGATGATAGCAGGGGTGGTACAAAACATAAACATAAACATCAGTGGAAACAGGCAAACAAACAATCAAAAAACAAATGTAATACAAACTTATGTAACTGATAGCTACAGTGATTCTTCGAGACAAGAGAATCAACAAAAAGCCAGGTACAAACATAGATAACAATCATTTCTGCAGTGACTCTTCAAATGCAGACAATGTATTTAGGGTAACAACATCGTTATGTAGATTGTTCCAATCCACGATAGTCCTCGGAAAAAAAAGAATATTTGAAACAATTTGTTCGTTGCATCAATAGAGAGATAGTAAGATTGTGTCTCTGTCTTGTTCCGTAACCCAATGAAAAGTCAACTATTTGTGATGTGTGATAGAAGTTTCAGTTTGAGGACCAATGCAGCAACGTACCTCAATATGGCTTGTTAAATGACAATGCCCTGAGAAAAGCATACCTAACGTGTGCTTGCCGAATATATAGTCAACACTTTACATTAAGAGAAATGAGCCTACGGAAAACGCGTACATTATTTGAAGTGAATAAATATCGAAAACTAGTCCCCTAGCATTTGCAGATAGCATTGTTACAGGAAGATTTCACTGATTCTCGTTTCCCATTGACAGGGGTGAATGCACCCTTCTCTATTAAATATGTACAATTCTGGGTGTATCACTACATAAAATTTAAGCTTTTTCAGAATCTTACCTTGTACACCTACGAAGCACACCAGAAAACACACAAGCATTTTGGCTTCATTCTTTCAGAATGTCAAACCCAACCTTGCGCCATTGTTAGGCGTCTGTTTGTCTCACGACATTAGAAAACGTTTTTTTAACTGCAGCTTTCTGAGTGCTCTTTCTGGGTGAGAATTTGAACGCTTTGTTCCACCAGAGCACCAATTGTTCATTATTTTGGTGTATTGTGCTCTCTGCCAAAAAAGGTGCCTTCGTTGTCTCTAGGCAGGCTTTGTTACTTTATTTCCACAAAAACGAGAACGAATTTTTGTGTATTTTAGGCACGACAATGGGCTTTTTCAGTCAAGTATTTTATGGATGTGTCTTCTTGAGACGCTGCCCCATATATTCATTTAGAGAGAAATGATGACGTTTGTTGCGCTCAAAACATTGCCTCCTAGATTGCGCTGAAAAAGTGAATCGGGAAAACTGTCACAATTACAGCAGCACGAAAGTAGCCACAGAAGATGCGATAACAAGCTTATATTCGCGGAAAGTGCACGTAAGTATTTAGTGGACTCGTATATCTTGACGCGACAGCAGCCATAGCACTAAAAAAATACCGATATCTTAAACTTAACCGTAGCAAATGTGTTGCCACCATTTCCACTGCACACTTGTGAAACATGCGCGAAATGTTACTGTTTTATAAGGTGCGGATTACATATGGCTTCAATGATGAGTAAAAAAAGCGGGCGCACCATCGAAGCCTTACTATATCAGGTCGATGAAGAGGCAGTGTGAGGTTCAAGTCATCATTTCCTGGAATCATGCAACATCGAGCGCACGCAATTTACACATTCATAGAAAGAGGGCATGGACGAAAAAGAAGATTGCATTGTTCACTCTGTGCCTTAACGTCCGTTGGAAGGTGTGCGGTGGAAATTCGGCTATTGTTATCAATGTCGTAATCATAAAGAAGTACTAAAAAATATGCTACAATAAAAAAATGGGCAGGTTTAGATCATAAGTAATGAATCATAATTCGAATAACACTGTTTTTACATCCCAACATCAATTTTTTTTCATTAGAGAAACTAGAGTGAATATCTTCGTACATTTAAATCATGACATATGGGGAGTTATACTATTCATAGATGAATATATATTCGCGAAATGACATGCACATGTTCTTGCAGATGTTTATTTTCTTTATTATGTTTCTCTGTATGTTAGTAGCTTTCATGTGCATAATCTTCTGTTTATTATGTTACTGCACACGTCTATGATACATATTTCTTCACGCCCCGAACTAACAAGATGAGCGCTGCTTTGTGGCGTCGTGAGCCTACGCAAGCTGTGTCAACGCCTCGCACCTTGTGAAAGCAGGGGTAGTGTTACCAAATCAGCAATAAGTATTACAGACTCCTCGGAGAGCCTAAAGGAAAGTCAAACAAAAGTTGCTGAAGATGGGCGACACTCATTGTAAACCTTCGTAGCATGCTCTGCTCAGCAGTCGTTTGCACTCGACCTAGGCTTTGTGTTCGTTCTCCTTCTTCTGTCTCTGCACCTGCCTACGCTTTCAAGTGTGCACAGCTGCAGGCACGCACTTTTCGATCCGCTCAGGTGTGGCAAGAGGCTATTTAACCGCTGTACAAAGGCACGCTATAATGGAACTTACAATATCTATACATGGCAAGAATTACATCGCCTACGCAACGCATATAAGTAGTTTCTGAAATAATATTGTCTGCATCACAGCAGTACGTAATACTCCCTTATTCGAAAACTTAGCTCTGCTCTTCATCGTCTTTTTGTGCACCCAACGTATTTCGTCAACATAGTAGTCCAGTGTACAGGCCAGAATTAACATATTAGACCAGTATTTGGGCTGAAGTAAACGTATTAGGCCAGTATTTACTCTCGTTCCTTATTTATGTGCTTTGTGAATTTAGTCGTGCGACATTGCCCCAGTGACCTAACACGATTGGTTCATTGATATGTGGGCTTTAATGTCCCAAAACCACCGTTTGATTATGACAGACACCGTAGTGGAGGGCTCCAGAAATTACGACCTCCTGGGGTTCTTTAACGTGCACCCAAATCTGAGCACACGGGCCTACAACATTTCCACCTCCATCGGAAATGCAGCCACCGCAGCCGGAATTTGAACCCGCGACCTGTGGGTCAGCAGCCGAGTACCTTAGCCACTAGACCACTGCGGCGGGGCAGTGCAGCTAACACTAAGTTAAAAAGCTCTTTAAACTAACTCGGGGAGGTTCAGTTACGTAGTATCTAACTTTGAGTGAAGCATCTGCTCTAAGCACAACATTATCGGGAAGTGTTCGTTCACGTCATGCGCGTTGGTGGATGGACGAGGCATTGTGACACAAATGTTGGTGTTTCTGAAATTAAAAAACAACAACACCAGTGCGAAATAGATAACATGCCATTGGTAGTACAGAGGACGGAATGCGGCACTAAAACACCTTTTATGAAGTCCTGTTTCATCTACTCATTGAGGAAGTTTTAATGACCCTAATGAATTGTATTGCATCTTGAATGCATTACAAAGTTACGTTTGTTGCCTAAAGTGTTTGGAGGATACTTGTAAGTTCAATGTCATGATCCAGACAAAATAGGAAGAAGACGCCTTTCGCCCTCGAGTATAAAGGGACGGCATTTCTGTTTCCATGCATGCTAAATCGGAGTCGCAGTCCTTGTTCGGGGCTTTCGGAGCAGTGCCTATGACATATGATTTGTGTATTTTGCGTGGGAGCTGTCTTTCCCAAAACACGCTGTCCTAATTGAGATGAAAGAAGAAGTGTGGTGTTCTGTATGCTCCGCGGGTATATTGTAGTCTTCAGAGCCATCAGGGACCCAAGCACCCATCGCACTTGTTCACTTCTGACGTCAATACCTGACTAGGTGTTTTACATGTGAAAAAAAACACCGAAGATCACGATCGTTGCTAAGGCAAACTCTGAGCGCTACATGGTGTAGGAACAACACCACTATGGGTTGAGGTTCTCGCTCTCCGTGGTTGTAGCAATGCAACAATCGTTACATACTGCCTGAGAAACTTTCAGCGCTCGAGTGCTACAAACACCATACAGTGCTGTTCAGGCACCCCGAATCAAATGAAATGCGGACAGCACATTTAAGACAAGCAAAGCCAGATGCAGTGCAAGTACCGTCCCTGCATGAGTTGGGGCCCCGACTGAGAGATTGGCGTGCTTGATAGAGGAAGAAAGAAAGTGAAGTTAGAGGCTATTGGCCTATGAAATCTACGGACTCGGTGTTCTCTCTTTTTCGTCCTCGTTCGCTCTATCGATTACATCGACGGCGACAACACCAACGGTGACACTGCTCAATGCAGAAATGACAGCCTAAGAGCTTCGCTCGAGAACAAATATAGAACATTCAGTTGTACCATGTACATGCGAGTGCATCCATGAATTTACAGCATTCCACAGCAGTGGTCATGCTGCTCTAGGTGGTGCAATCAATTTCGTACAACACTTCGAAATAGCACAAAAGGCAAGCACGTTGTCATTTGGCACAAAGGAAAATATCTCCACACTATGGCAACGCTATGTCAGTAGCAATATATATGAAAACTTTGAGGAAAAGACCAGAAGAGTGAAACGTCTGACAAGAGTGACTAAGAACACAAATTTCAGCAAAGCTATGCTTACTACAGGAATGCTTTCTTGTTGAAATTTAATTTAGAAAAAAATACTCAAGCAATTGTCATAGCGACAACAATGTTATAATGCGCTGGCACGTTCCTAGACATCCGTGTGCCTATGTGCGCATACATTTCTAACTAGAACACGTAATAGTGTTCTACAAACTAATGTGAGTGAGACTTACGTGTAAACGAAGGCATTACGTATAGATAAAGAGGATTAGGCACAATATACAACCTCTTTTGTAGTGAATTAGGCCCTTTCTTTACCTGGTGGCTTGTTTTCTTACTTGAGGCAAATATATAATTAACATGAAGTGTGTAGGCATATTCCAGAAACAAAAAATGACTCAAATAAAAAAACCGGCAGTGCTGCGGAATATTCCTGTGCCTCTCACTTCTGACAAGATTCAAAGTGTAACATGAAGTGGGACAAGCGTCCACAAAATATACTTGCCGAACATGTGTAAAGAATACGTCATAGGTATCTATCCGTTCTGTAACAACACCTTCTTGTAAAACAAAGCGTTGACAGTATTGCTTTTCAATTGTTTTGGACAGTAATCTCACCCTCTGAGATCTTATACATTAGTATAAGCTGCAACAACTATTAGCCAGGTTTAGCTTCCGAGAAAAATAAAGCAAAAAGAAGGCATACATTGGTGTAAGCATGACCATACTGTATGATAGTGTTTTTATAAGCAGAAGATTGCATTACGTGCATTTAAAACATATTATTTATTTCAGGTATTATCCCATACAGAAGAAACTTGAAAAAATTGGTGCCTTGCTCTTCTGGCTGCTGCTGCCTCAGGGTCACATCTTTAAATGATATCTTGAAGCTTGACATCCACAGATTTGAAGAGCACATTTTTAAGCATGAAGAGTACACATGTACTTTTTGTGTATTTTGCTAGAGTCTGCCACATTTATGGTAAGTCGCTTGATTAGATACGGTGTCTATGAAACTAACGAATGAATGAGAAATTTTAAAATAATTTGTTATAGCATCAATGTTTCTTCACGTTTTTCTATTTAGAAGTACAGAGTCTATGCACCACGTACATCAGTGCAGGAAAATTTCGCAGAAGTAAAATGATTTCAGGCGAATCGCGGAATCTATAGCTTGCCAACCTGAAGCACACTTAGGATGTTGAATGTTGTCACTATGCGCGTAATACTTTGCATGTAATACATACAAGTGAGTCATCACTACTTTCATAAAAGATCTTCACAGGGAGAATTGCTATGAATATAGCACACGTAATCAGGGCAATATATTGTCACGTGCTTGCTCAAGAAAGATGTTGGCAGTTGTGCATGTGCAACGAAGGACTATGAAATAGACGAAAAAGAAGAACTCGCTTGTGCGTTCTATTAAAACAGACGGGCAGAAGAGGCTGACAAGGACATCGCAAGCGCTGTACTTGTGAGCCTCTTCTGTCTACCTGTTTTAAGACGGCCCTGCTTCTGGTGTCTCAATCTCTTCGGCAAGACCTCTGTTTGACGTCGTGACACTGGTGGACGTGCTGGGTAGGGGGAACGCAGAGCGCCCGAAGTTCCTCACGCAGTATTTTCGTAATCATTTGTCGCAAAGTACTTTCGCATATAGTAGTGTTCTGAGCTGCAGCACTTACTGCCGTGTGGTTCGACAGGCGGTCAAAATGTCGGCAACGTTGTTGCAGTGCGCACTCGATGACAGTCGCCTCTCTTATGAATCCATGTACTGTTGTAGGTGGATTTCGTCCGATTCCCACAAACACAGGTTCCTTAACACCCTGCATTAGGTGACGCACCTTCTTTGCCTCGGGCACGTCAGGGTCAGCTCGTCGAAACAGACGGATCATAGCATCTGGGTACATGGCGGCTGTTTTGTTGGGTTTTGCACGTAGGTCTCAACCAGTTGCTGTGCGCGGTCTCGTCGGTCTGAGTTCAAAAATGTAGCGAAGAGCTTTCGACGGAAACCTTCCCAATATTGGAATGTAGCCCCGCAGTTCTCGTACCACGTGCGAGCACTATTTTCCAGTGCGAAATATGCACGACCAAGTTTGCGCTGTTTGCTCTAGTGCTTGGAAACAGCGACCCGTTCGAACTGTTCGAGCCAGTCCTCGACATCTTCGTACTCTTCCCCACGGAAAACTTCAGGAACGCGAAGATGTTCAAGAGTCACATGCGAGGGAAGAGTGGTCTGCGATGGAAGGATAGCCGTGGATGTCGTAGGAGCTGCCACGCTGGAAAGAGGAGGAAAAGGTGCGGACTCCGGACTTAGACCTAGTAGGCGCCTACTGAATTGGTGCACCGGAGTCGTGACGAGGGGCTGAGTCTCTGGACTAGGTGAACGGGCCCAAGCAAGGCTGTCCCGCATCAGGTTGTAGGCTCCAGCACCTCCACTTTTCCTCTATTGCGGCGCCATTGACACTTCTCACACGTGAGGACGTCCCATTCTTTTGGGGTGAACAAAAGTAAATGGCATTCAATGAACTACGACAACGCCTGCAAACACCTCCAGTCCTTGCGCACTTCGACCGGGAAGCCCCTACAGCACTTCACACTGACGCCAGCAATGTAGGTCTGGGTGCCATTTTGGTGCAGTGGCAAGACGGCTGTGAAAGAGTAATTGCCTACGCCAGCGTAACGCTCTCTCGCACGAAGGAGAACTACTCGACTACCGAGAAGGAGTGTCTCACCGTGGTGTGGACGGTCATCAAATTTCGTCCATATTTGTATTGCCCCTCCTTCAAGGTTGTTATCGACCGTCACTCATTGTGCTGAGTCACCAACTTTAAAGATCCATCTAGCCATTTCGCGCACTAGAGCCTAAGGCTTCAAGAATTCGACATGACCATCATCTATAAATCTGGGAAGAGGCACACCGACGCTGACTGTCTCTCACGGTCGCCAGTGGAGACTATCGCTCATAATGATGAAAACATCGCGGCATTCTTGCGAGTTGTCAACACGGCCACTATTGCACAAGAGCAGCGCAGTGACCTCGACCTGTTACCACTGATTGAATATTTAAAAGGACGACGTAAAGACGTGCCACGGTTATTTGCTAGAAGACTGCCATCTTTTTGGTTGCGAAAGATGTTCTCTATACAAAAAAGTTCTCACCAACTGGCAACCGCACTTGCTGGTCATGTCTGCCTCTCTTCGAAAAGAAATTATGGAAGCGTACCATGATTAAGCAACTTCTGGTAATCTAGGCTACACCCGAACATTGTGCCGACTACGATACAAGTACTACTGGCCAAAGTTACCTGCTGCTGTTAACCATCATGTTCGAACTTGCACCGACTGCCAAAGACGCAAGGCGCCTCCCAGCAAGCCAGCTGGTCTATATCATCAAGTATAAGCACTAGCGAAGCCGTTCACCCAGATTGGAATGAATTTCCTGGGTCCCTTTCCAACTTCCACAACAGGGAACAGATGGATTATTGTCGCCACCAATTACCTCTCCCGTTATGCAGAGACTAAAGCTATGCTGCGCGGCACAGCAGCAGAAGCCGCTCAGTTCTTCATCGAAAACATCTTCCTTTGGCATGGCGCTCCAACAGCAGTGATCACAGACAGAGGATCTGCCTTCACCGCAGAGCTTTTGGAGTCGGTTCTCAGACTCAGCGGTACAGCTCACCGGAGAACAACTGCATATTGTCCGCAGACAAACGAACTGACAGAGCGCTTCAATAGGACCCTCACAGACATGATCAGAATGTACGTTGACACGGAACATAAAAAAACTGGGATCAGATATTGCCGTACGTGGCCTTTGCCTATAATACCGCTCGACAAGAAACCACGGGATTGGCACCTTTCAGTATGATCTGTGGTCGTGAAGTCACGGCAACGCTGGCATGAGTGTGACGACATCCATGTAGACGCCGAAGAATTCCCTGAGCGCGCCGAGGAAGCCACACAGCTCACGTGTGTGCGCATCTGTGATCAACAGCATCAAGATGCACAACGGTATGACCCCCGACAGAAGTTCATTAGCTACACACCAGGCGAGAAGGCCAGGGTATGGATTTCGATACGTCGACGTGGACTCTCCGAAAAACAACTAAGACGGTACCTTGGCCTATACAGCGTCACGCGACGCTTGAACGACGTATACTACGAAGTTGTTCCTGGCACTGACTGTAGTTCTAAGCGCCAAAAGCATTTACCCGAAGTCATGCACGTCGTGCGTATGAAACTGTATTTATTGAGTTAATTAGCTCCCGGTTGCCGTGTTGGCGCGACCACTTCATACACCTGGTAGAGCGCCGAAGTTGCACATCAGGACGATGCCTCTTTCGGAGGGAGGCAAATGTCACGTGCTTGAACAAGATATACGATGGCAGTTGTGCATGTGCCATGAAGGACTATGAAATTAACGAAAAACAAAAGAACTCGCTTGTGCGTTCTATTAAAAAGACCGACCTGCTTCCGGTGTCTCAATCTCTACGGCAAGACCTCTGTTTTGACGTCGTGACAATAGTAGAGTATATGAGAACACCATGTCATGTACAAAAATACCTTGTGGATCCGTTAATCTATATAAAACATTGTACTTGTATTTTGGTTTGCTTGTTTTCAATGTGGAGTTGCCATATTCAAGAAGATTTGGTGCGATGTCCTCAAAATAAGCAATGCCTAACACCCCGAGTTCACACGATTGGCCTTCCAAGCTCGGCTTGACGCCACCTGCGTGGCACTATCCGAGTGGCGTGAGGTCTGTGCTGCACCTTCTCTAAACGAAATGAAGACTTACTCAACATCATCATCAAGCTCGACATACAAATGTTCTATATCAAAGTAAATGTAGCTCAAACAAAATACACTATAGTTTACGTTAGTATACAGTGAGGCCATGAAATATTTTAAGCACGAGTACTTCAATACATGTAATTACCACCTACTTCAGTTATACTTATTTGCAATATTACCTGAACAGGTATACGGCTTAAGTCAATAACTCATTATTTGGAGGCTGTTGCAAGCTACTCGAACTGGGAACCTGTACGCGACACTTCGATACAGACAGCCACGGATGAGGTAATTAAATTACGCACCTCCACGGCGTCGAGCTCTATCTCCGGCGCCAGCGTACTTATGGTCCTACTGAAATGTGGACGTTGCCTTGCATTACTGCGCCTGAGAGTACGGGGGGTTACATTACAGAGACTTATGGATGTATGCACATTTAAAGGTCACAGTATTTAAGATTGAATTGCAGGTACAAGAAGCCATGATAACGAAGATGAAACTGGAAACTTCCAACATGGAAGGACTCACAACGATGCCATCTCAAAAACCAAGAAAAAGCTTTTTTTTATTTCAATGTGAGTTTCTGAGCCACTTATGATCTACATGCGGAATGTACAAGTTGGGGGGAAAAATTTTTTTTGGTTCTGCGTAGCACTGCGTATAATATAACAAGTATCAAAAGTTTAAAACATAGATACAAGTAAGAAGTATCTCAAACAATGTCTTTGCTGTTCGTGTTTTATACATGCTTATGATATAAATTCTGTTCGTGGCCTTCAGCACCACAGAGATTGCATTTAGTCTAGAGTTTCAAGTTCCTACTTGCTTCTCCTGCAGTATTTAGGTTCTCTAATTATGTCAATCGTTTCATTCTTCTAGCTCATTCGATAGGGGCAAGTCAAAAAACCCCCAGTTACTGCTTGAAGCCGAAAGCTCCAGGAAACACATGTGGGAGAGGTCCATTTACTTCATGGTATTTTGACTCTGAGAGCCGTAAATGCAAGGCTTTCACCTTCGGCGGATGCAACGGCAACCTAAACAGGTTTTCTTCGGAAGGACAGTGCCAACGCTGGTGCTTACGTAAGTGAATGCCTTCCCTATAATAGAGCGTTTCTATCCAGCTATCTGGGAAAGCACGGCGTTTAGGTGAATGTGGAAAAGCATCAAAAGTATCTGTGTCAGGTATATTCGTAATAGGACCATCGTTCACATTAGCACTCGCTCTCTATACTTAAGCCTCCTACTATGTTGGGTGATAAATATTAGAAAATATTCAGTTTTACAACATTTCTAAGCAAACTATCAATATAATAAAAAGTTCTAGATTATCAAAACTTTCTTGTTCATTTCAGTAATATATAAATATTACACAGCATGTACAAAACCAGAAACGAATAGAAAAATCAAAAGAACATGACAGCATATATATTCAAGGAAGAAAGCAAAGCAGATCTGCAGTTATCAAACTGACGTATTAGGAGAGTATCGCACGTTTTCTGTCGAAGAATAAACAATAGTAGTAATGCTGCAAATTACAATATGCAATTTTTTGAGTCACATATTTGTCAATACTGATATTTAGCGTGTAATCAAGTGCGCGTAACGTGAAAATAATTGCTACTCAAAAATATGATTGAGAATAGGTACGTCGATATTATGCCTTGTTTTTACAAAAAAAAACTTTTTCTTCTCAAATTGGCATCATGCCAATATCAACCGACACTACACAAAGTAAGCATCGATGAGTTGATTCGAACTAATATTGCACGTTGGTTTTGTTGTCGTTCATCATAACTGCCAATGGCATAAAGCATCCAGGACAGGAAAAAAGAGTGACTTGTGAACAATCGCATATAACGCAAAAATGACAGAGACTAATGTTTTATGCGCTTTAGTGAGATAAAATGCCATGGCATCTTGCTAAATCGAGGGCTAAGAATAATGTTGCTTAAGATTTCGTATTGCACACTACGATTTTTTTTGCGCAGGTGGTGTTCCAGAGAAACCAGTCTGTAGCTTGGCTGTCGAAAAAGGAAAAGGGATTGGGGGCATTTTCGCATGGTCATATAATGCTACACAGGACCAATGTCAAGTGTTCTTGTACAGCGGGTTTGGTGGAAACTCGAACAAATTCAAAAGCTGTTATCAGTGCATGAACAGATGTAGTGGTGAGTTTCTTCTTGTTCAAACATGCAAAAATTTTGCCCTTTAACAACACTCCAATAGCTTCTCTGACTTGTATATCATTTCTAAGGCTAGAAACCGATTGACCAACCGCTCAGTACTCGTGCTGTGTGCCTTGATGGATGCATAGCTTCTCTAAGCTCTAGAGACTCGTAACACTAACCAAGAGCGCAAGATAAGTCCTGCCATCTGGCTTTTGGATGTAAAGAAGCTATGGACCATTATCTAATAACCTGATCTTAGCACCTGCACAGTTATGTTCACATATATCATACCAGGGGTCGAAAAAGTAATCATTCCTAGTTGAACCCCTTCATGAAGCGTGTGCAGGATCGTGTACATGTAATTCAAAGATGCGTCACACGCCGCATGTTTGTTCAAATGGCCTGAAACTCGGCTTTAGCATTCCTGCAGGCTTTCTGAGTGAACAGCTATTGTTCAATTATATTAATGCGCTCCATAGTGCTGCATAAGACCACTTTGCTGGAAACACTACCCGTGTTCGACGATTCTTCGGTGTGCTGCATTCCAGGACCGACATGAAAAGTTTATTTCTTGTCCGCTCGGTATGAATACAACCGGAAAGGAAACTGTGCAAATGATTCACGCCAAACTTTCAATTATTTTCATGCAAGAAGTCAAACTGGCTTGTGGCAGAATAATTAGGTAGTTAGAGACAGACTTGTTAACATATTTTTGACTGAAAATCCCACAAAACATCACATTCTTTCATTTTGTTTCTTGGAACAAAATTATGAGTGCTTCGAAACACTATCTTGCGAATTTGGAGTTTTTCTGACGGCGCATACTAAATTGATGAAGGGAGCAAGCATTCAGAAAAAAATTATGGCGGGCTAGGTGCTTGATAATGATGAAGGAGCTGTGCTCCACGACTCCTGAGAGACCGGGCAAAAGATGAAACAGTGTGCTGCCCTTGTGTAACCGTCCACACGCAATGCGTTGTTCTATGAGCCATTCACATCCAAAATTTATAGTTGCTCATCGAAGGACACTAAAGGTGACACAATGATGACAACGGGAGATATGGTAGCTTCATATTGTCTTTGTACTTATCAGCTACATGAAGTGCACATGCAAGCTCACACCGTCTTATTGGATGAATACAATGCGACATTAAAATGTACACCAAGCTATAATGCAGCAATAAAGGAGGAGTGCAGACACGCTTCGAAGCATTTAACCAACGAAAACCACTCTACATCTAGAATTTTTGTCTTGGTCGTATGTATTAGCCCTGCTCAAGCATTTATGTATTCTGGAATGGTTCAAGCAGAACGATTTGAAATATTTAGGCTTAAAACGGGGCCATATTTCACTGATAAACACATTGCTTACCAAGATATATAGCTTCGCTACATGTGGCTCAGGTTACTCTGCAGCTATCAAAAAAGAGACACATATTTTCTATTCAGTCTTCTTCTTGAAAATAAAAAAAAATTGATTGCGTTCCCTTTACTATAATTCCCGGACACGTTCTGAAATGATTCCTTGTGTTTTCGTTATTATTTCATATAATTCACACAACGCTAACTGAGAGCCGGTCAGTGGAATCAGACCGAATGTAAAGCGGTAGAACAATGCCCTCTATTACGAGTAAAACAATAAGACTGTTGAATTCATACAAAAATTTATTTTCACGTGGTATCACTGTGTAATATTATCAAAACTGATATATCGTCCCAAAACATGAGCAGGCAGAAATATGTTTTTTGTAACCGTAACAGGAAGCCACGCTATCTGATGTGAGTGGGTTGCCTTAATTAAAACATTTTGGCTTTGGGCCATAGACGATGGAAATCAAGCTACTTGCAATTCCTAAGACTTAGTTTTAATTACGGTGTTTGCTGATCGACAACATATATTAGAA
>NW_023607583.1:0-36024 GCF_013339725.1 Rhipicephalus microplus
AAACAAATCAGATTGTGAAATTGATGTGATGAGGGGAAAGGAAGTCTTCTCCTTTGATATTAAGCTATTTTATGCTTGAACTATAGCCGCCTTATCACGAAGACGTTCCGGCGAAAGTACAGTAAAGTTATATAAGCAACCATGTCCACTACTTGCTATATACGGCACTTCAGTGAACGCACACTTGAAAAAAAAACGATACAGAAAAGGCTACTACAAAAAAATTGCTTATTAACAGTATACCTAAGCAGTGACGCGAAAAAGAGAGCCCTAAGTGCTTTTATACAAGATAGTATGACTGACTACATGCTCAACAGCCAACCTGATGCCACCGAATTCAACGGGTAAGAAAAGATAGACCTGCATGTCCTTTACTACGACTGGTTCCGAGTCAGCTTGGCGGATGCACGAGAGCCACCTGGGACATTAATGACCCGTTTCATATTTTGCAGGTAATTAAAAGTCGCTCGGTCCCCATTGGCTGCTGCGCGTTATACGTGTGGCTGTAGGCGCATTCGTTATGTGCAAAATCTGCTCTTGCGCATGCCCTGACCGCGGCGTTCAACAGGCCAATTCAATGTAGTGGTCTCTGATGTAGGAGTGTTCACAATACTGAGGATACGTATAGGAATATGGCCGGGCCCGATTGAAGTCTTCGCTGTTCGGGTTATCTTGTAACGTTGACGCTTGTAGTGAAGGCGTTCGAATGTATGCCCAACGAGATTAGGATTCGGTCTTCCGTTACTAATGTCAGTAAACAACTCAGAGCAACGTAATAAATTGTTAGTGTAGCGTGTACCTATTCAAGGAATTTTTTTTTCGCAGCTGCTCATGTAGAAAATAAAATGACGAAGCTTGTACTTAGCCTTGAAACAGAGAAGCTCAAAGATTTTCAAGAATAATTTAGTTGGTTCTAGCTTGTTTCTAACAGTCAAGGCCTTAGATAAGGAATGCTGATTGTTTCTAGATCGCTTCTACTGGTTGAATCCATGCTTTGGCTAAGTGATACTAAGCTGTTTTTTGCTGATTATCAGAGCAGGTAAGTCGAGGTAAAGTACAACTTTGTTTGTGAACTGTTTCTTTTTGCTGTCACCCACATGCCATAGATTACTTTGGGCTGCGGGCTAGTCAAGCTGCTTCTCGGCAGCTTTTTTTTGTTGTTGTTCTCCCTCTGTATAAGACTCTACATGGAGGACATAAAAATTGAATTGGTTTGATTTGAGAGTCACAGGCATGACACGAACACGTCGTTGGCGAAGGCCGATCACCGTTTCAGGGTCTTTTTCCAGTCACCGCGGCGTTTGTGTCATTTCTCAGCAATATCTCGTTGTGCGTACTTGTGGTCTTCGGTTCATCGCCGTTGCTTCGCAGTCAGTTGTACTAAAATTTTGCGTTTTGACTTAACAGCGGTAGTTGTGAGTAGTGCGATTTACACATTTCCTGTGGCACATGCCTACTTTTAATGATGAAAGCATCATGAAAGGCCGCACAGTGGCACATACCAGTTTGTTTCGCCTAATGATGCCTTCTTCATTTTTAGTGAGCCAGTAGTGAGTATCGGACACCTACACAAAATCTTTGGCACATGACCGCTTTTGACTTTCAGTCTATTCTGGGAGGATAGACCGTTGGAATAAGCGTTGCCCGCTTTATATTTAGTGAAGCAGTAGTGCGTCGCGAACCCAATTTATTGGCACGTACTCGTTTAGAAATCTTGATAAAGCATACAAATTATGCCTTGCTGAAAGAGCTTCGCTGTTCAATCAAAAAGCTGGCATGTGTCTTGTTAGGTGAGTTTGAGCAATTGTTAGCAGCATTTAACGGTAGAGAAATCCCGGCTTCCTTCCAGCTACACAATATGTAGCGTTCAGGGGCATATGTTAACTGACTGCATGGAGTGTATGTCAAAATGCATTAGCTAGCATCACAAGATATACTGCACCCACTCAATCCACCCAACAACTCTTCCCAGCTGCGATAAGAACGTGTACGTCTCTCTGCTTTCACGAATGAGGCAGTTAAAAGTTGTTTTGTAGGTACACGGTGCTTCGACATATCTGCAAATTGGCTTGCGCGGTCGTCTCTCTTTTTATTCGTCAAAAATTGCGAATTGTGGCCAAACATGAGCATTTGGGGCCACTGGATAGCGTGTCCACCTCTTCTGTGTGCCACTTATACGGACAAGGTCGAAGAACGAGTCGTCTTCGCCATGCTTGTACGTTGTTGAGAGTGCAAATGGCGTGCTGTGCAAACGCTGACATGACCATTAATTGCTGATGTCGTGTGTCAAACAAGCAGCTATACAAACAAGAGGAACCCGAGGAGTGCCGTAACGAATTGTGTATGCGGTGTACATATGCGAAAATTGAAAGTGAACTAATTGTGCTGCATGCTGCCAGTGTACATATGCAGTTCAATGATTACCAGCCTGAAATAATAAACGGTAGACGGCGTTTGCTGCAATCAAAAACTCAGCATTGGGTCATCAAGTAAGTTTTGAGGGTGAAGCTTTGAGGGCGAGGAAGGTGCTAGAAGCGTTAAAAATCACAGGGAAGGTGTCAACCTGTGTCAGTGACGCATCAATTTCGCTGTATGGATTTGAGGTATCCTTTTATATACCAATTATTTCTTAGTAAAGTTCAGTGACTTTGAGCGTGTCTATCTATCTATCTATCTATCTATCTATCTATCTATCTATCTATCTATCTGTGTTGCACAATTAAAAAATTGCAACATGGTCACTTTCCCTCCGCATGCTTCGCATAACGTCGATTCCCAGGTACGTGGGTCAGCTGAATTTTTTTTTAATACACAGCTCTCCTGATGAAATGTATGACGCCACTTATTCACAAATCAGTGTAGGCCCAGAATTTTTTCTCGCTAGCATATTTGGCTTTCAAGGAAGAAATGGTAGTCGGCGCTCATGTGTGTTTCGTTTTTTTCCTCTATTTATTTTACAAGCTTTACGTCGCAGATAACATGTTCACCAATCTACGCACCATCTCGGCCAGGAAAATCTTCTAGAATATTGTAAGCAACTGTGGAACCCGTGTTAGTATGTCTAGGGCACGGTGCTAAAATAATTTATGTGATTGAACGCTGCAAAGTGAGTGCTTGGCCAACGCCGCCTACCTAGATAATTCCAGGCCTTCTCACTGTGTCGGCCACGGGCCCGGACGTCAATCCGTTTTGACCAGTGTGTTTTGTGGCTGAGACATGCCTACGCTTGCTCGCGTCGCTCTACAGACATGAATTGCCAAGCTCGATGTAAGTTTTTGTGGTGTGCTAGTGTTCTTGTTGGCGACTTGAGAAGACCATATTTTTCTGTGTCCGTGAAGTGCAGCGTAGATGTGTGATGCGTTTTTGCGCACTGGATAGTCGCAATCTGTACGGCTGGAAATTCGAACGGTTGGGCGATGCTGCGTGGTGAATTGTCGCGGCAAAGGAACCAATGCTGCGAGTGTTCTCGTTTGCTAAGGACAACCAAAGAACGAAATGGAAGTGTGTTGTTCATCAAGCTGACATCGACATCAGTTTTTTTCATGAGCCTAAGGTATGTGTGTTCGTACTACCCATTTTTGTTTGGTTGTTTCAATGACCCCATGCCACCATGTTCGTACTTGCTCCAAAATATAGATGTCATATTTGCTTCTGACTTGTTGGCGTAGGCCCTGGCATCAAAATATTCAACGTCCGTAGCAGAACATTTTTTAGAACAGGTGTTTTTCCTTCAAGGTCAGTAAATATTTCGCAACTGCTGATTAGCGCCACAGACTTCCATTACCTCTGTTCAATTGGTTGATAAAAATGGAAGGAATGCTGTTGCATTACTTAGTGCATTGGTTTTTTGCATAGCATTTTATTGCCGGGTTCATAATAGGTTATTGTGTTATTATTGCGGTGAGCACCTTAGTCTATTATATTTCCTTGAAATTTATATGCGTGGAGACACTTATGGTAAAGCGGTTTCTTAACTGGTTTTCAGGTATTTCTTCTTCAAGGTAGAATAATTAAGAATTACTACCAAAACTATACCGATCCTAGAACCGGCAGTGCGGTAGAAGCGCCCACAGGGGAGACATGGTTTAATTTAAATCCAGTTCTAACAACTTTTTCAGGCCGTCAGTTATATGACTGACTACACACCTCTGCCAGAGAAACTAGAGCAAAAGAGGAAACACCATATATAGTGTCGGTCACAAGAGATTTTTGTGAAACAAAAGTTCTTGTTTTCTCTTGCAAATGTAATTGCCCAGATATTGTGCTGAATACAATAATTGTCGTAAGCACTAATTACGTGTCTTTGAAGACAGATGTTGGAAAGAGAACAACTGAAACTGTAGAAACTGCGCCATTGAGTCAGGAACAATTTTTCTTTATGCTCTAGTGTGTGTGCGTGAGAGTATAAAGAAAAAAATAATGAATAAAATTTACCCTATTTATTTTGGTAATTTGTTGGTCCATAAAATTCACTCAAATAGATCTACCACACGTTTTATAGCGTCAATGTCTGGTTTCTTTTTTTGTGAAAAAAATGGCTTACAGGTGAATCCAAAATCCTTTAAAGCGCAATAAGCTACTTAAACCAGTGCTCTTTTTGACCGAAAAGACCAAATAAAGCTGTTAAGCGTGTACAGCTTGCCGTGAACGTTTTATCTTTTAGCAGGAGACGATTGTGACAGTACATTCAGACTTACGCACGTGCGCTCGCTTGGGCAAAACGAGTGACGTCACAGTGGCAGTGAGCAGGCCTGATAATCTTCTAAGTGTCATTGGCTTGGCGGAGAGGGACTGTTTATGTTCTCGTTTGCGGCATGCCAATTCATGTCTCGCCGGGCAGAAGACCGTGGTGGGGCTGCCAGAAATTCTGCAAAGCACATGTGGCACGTGGACAGTGGTTTCGAAATCTGAGAAAACCGCGTTATCGTGCGATATCCACAGCGCGACACGCACAGAGCGGCACCGCGAAAAACAGGTGATAAGGGAGGATGTTGATGGTGCGGTGAGGGTGTTGTGCCGATGATACATAAGCGCCGCTACTTTTTTCCGTCACAGGGCTTTCCTACACCAAGAGGAAAGAAGGGGGGGGGGGGGGGGTTAGCTGGGGCAAAGTTTGTAGCGCCATCTCTCGGGCTCCCTACGAATCGGATTGTTATCGGCCAGGGAATTGTCCTGAAGTTCACTCACCTAAAGTATTCTTGCACCGTGGTCTATGGCTTCGAAATTCTCAACCCTTCCCCAATTATGCACCAATCAACATCAATAATGTCTGAATGCTTTCACCTGAATGTGGAGCCAGTTACTCCTATTCCGTCGAAATCTGTGTTGCATAACCACTTAGTCATCGCCAATGCATTGCATATGCGGGAAAAGTTGAAGTTGTAAAGACATATGAAGGCAAGCATTACTAACCCTTTGAAAAGTTGTTTTTGGTTGCTATATGAACCCTAGGTTTTACGAAATCTTGAACACTTCTTAATGCTCAAACGAGCACCAATATCGAAAGATCTTGCCCCTTGTCCTGTTCATTAGGGTGAAAGAATAGTCCCATAGGCGTTTCATGGCACTCAGAACCGGCTTGTTAACTTGGAGTAATATATACTGTCACCACGCAAAACAATTATGCAGCTCGTCGAACTGTTGTATATTCTTCAAAACGCTGATAAATTACAAGTTCATTTATTACTAGCATTGAAAACAACTCTTTAACAAACTACTTCGGCAGCGAAACGCACAGTGTGCTTCATAAGAGTGGCTCGGGGAAAGAATTTGTATTGAGGCGTTCTTTCAGATAAAAGAATAAATATAATTGAAACTAGATCATGAGCGTAGCAATGTACACAAAATGTATGTTTTGGGTGCCATATGTGCCTAAACGAGAGAAAGAAAGACGTTCGGAAAAACCATAAGGCGAAGCTGGCGTAGTTGCTTTAAGCACATCTGCTGGATATGTAATGGGATATTTTTTCCACGAAGAAGTCCGCCTTAATGAATCGAGGTCACGATGGGACTAAATTATGAAGGCTGCATCTGGTATCGATACCATTATAAAATTATGAAGGCCTCATCGGGGTAACGGTATCGATACCAAATTGGTATGGCATAACATGACTGGATGACAAGCATAAGTGACCTTTCAGCCCTTAATTTTGTGTAACCTGCAGATCTCATTTTGTAGTTGCTTTCGAGTTACCACTACCTGAAGAAAACGAAAATATTTTTTTTCTGAGGATTCCATTAGTATACATGGCTCCATGTCTTAAATATAGGGCACAAGGGCTTGGTGATTATAAATGAAATATCGTGAATATAGACATATCTATTTATTTCTGTTAGTACAAGTTGTCGTTGTTAAACTAGCATACAGCAGCCACATATTAGCTACATCGCCTGAACTGTCTAATAGGAAGTTTTTGTACTCGTGATGCATAGCTCCTCATTGCGCTTAAATGGCCACCGTCTACATATTGAGCACTTTGGAATATTCAACATCATAAAAAATTACTGGGTTCTGCATTGCGGCACCATAATTATTTCAGCCCACGTTTTCAAGGGCAAGCCCATTGAGCTACATTTCATCGTCGTCTTTTTCTAGCTTCATCACGCACCACTATTATATTTAATAAAACAAATTGAAATTCCTTATGGACCATCTTGCTAGCAGCCACCCCTTGCATATTATCTAAATGTTGTGGGCAGGATTCGTGACTAGAATAACAAGAAATCCGGAGTTTTTACAAGAGCTACCCATCTGGAATAGCCTCATCGCATTCAGAGGTCTGACAATACACAGAGCCCTAGTGTCCAATATTTAGGACATGAAGATTATTCACTGCTGCAGGCGACACGTAAGTGCTAAGGAAGACAAACTTTGTAAATAGCAAGTTACACATCTTAGAAACAAGATGAAAAAACTCAATCGCTACTGATATAATAGTTTATCAGTAAGGTGACATTTATTATTTGGTTGTGGCTAGTGTCATTGTTATCGAAGTCCACCATTTTGTTGTCAACTTTGCAGAGTTCCAATGAGCCGACAGCCAAAAAAATTTTACCAAGGCTGCGAAGGTATATTTGGGAGAGTTTGGACACCTTTTTCAATTCCTTACTTCATTGTGCCACATTTCACTGTAAAAATGCTTCACATCCTTATTTTAGACACCAGGGCCGAAAGGGTTATCAGGAAAGTCATGGCATGAATGTCATCATTTACATTTCATGGTCTTGATGTTCTTGCGGTGGTTTTTTTCACGTGACATGTTGCGAAACTGCTATCGCATGACATGACTGCATGGCAAACATAAGGGACAGAACCTAACGTGTAAATCCGGAAATGCTTGTCTTGTGAGTCATGACTACACGCCACACTCATGGTGCGCTCGCGATCGTTTCAGTAACTTCACATATACCAAATTTGGTATTACGGGACGTGAATGAAAGACAAGGTATATGACTGGCGCTAACGGGATAATAATCAGATGCGTGTCATCTGATAACATGACTAAATGATACGCTCGTGATGCACCCGCGGTGGTTTCGCTAGCTTCACATTTACCAATTTTTAGTATTACGTGAAGCGAACGGACGACGAAGGTAAATGACATGTAGAAACATAATAATCATCATGACATGCGTATCGTGTAAAACATGACAACATGCTACGCTCGTAGGGCGCTCGCGGTCGTTGTGTAACCTTCATGCATACAAAGTTTGGTGTTACGTGACAACAATGGATGGCAAAAAAAATGACTGGTTCGAACATGACTACATACCATGTTCATGATGCACTTACAGTCGTTATGCTAGATCCACATATACCAAATTTGCTATCACGTGATGTGAATACACGACGAAGGTAATCGACACGTCCAAACATTAGATTCATGACATGCGTGTAATATAAAACATGACTACATGATACACTCAAGGCATAATCACGGCGATTTCGCTAGCTCTATATAAACCAAATTGGTATGATGTGACGTGAAATGACGACGAAAGTAAATGACATGTACAAACATCATAATCACGGCTTGGAAGTCATGTACGGAATAACTTACAACCGCCTTGTAACGTTGTGCTGATTTTAATGTGGCTTATCAACCTTCTTCCTTCGTGCTTCGCACATCATCGATTCCCATTATGCCAATTTCGTTTACGTTTATATACGCATTTCTACTTTCATTACGCCCAGCAATGGCAGCATAGAATTGCACAGGCCCTCCCGGGGCCCCAAAGATCTCAGCATTTAATATCAACATCAAGGCGCTCGAAGAACAAGATCGAGAAGACTTTTTCTTGTCGCGAGCGCGCACTCACAATGGCACAAAGGACCATGCTCTGTGCCATTTTGTCTGCATTATGGCGCGAGCGCGAACTCACAATGGCAAAAATGACTATGCTATGTGCCATTTTGTCTGCATTACAGCGAGGAACGGCAGCAAATGACATGTGACAGCCCGGGCCCCTAAAATGTCCTAAAACAGCAATGAGCTACCCCTCAGCTCACAGTGTACACTGTACCGGCCAACTGATGAGTAGCGAATATTGGTCGATGCAGATCATATCTTCGTGAATCCGGCACGACATGGCTGGTTGCGTTCTGGTGTGTCGTAAAGCCATGTCAGCGGGTAGCTTTCTTGACGCCTGAGTATAGCCCGATATTTCGCTCTAAAGTCAGCGTAATAAAAACACAAGCAGTAGTGATATCAAGGAAAAGACCGTATCACCATAGAAAACTGAGATTTCAATGTGTTTATTTAATTATACCAGGCGAAAAATGAAAACTTGTACAGGGCTCATTGTATTTTACTTTTTAAAAACAAAAAATAATTACTATGACCATTCCGTAACTCGACAACAGTAAACTTTTGTTGATAAGTTGCTTCTTGACAAAATAAACAAAAAAGAGAGTTTGAGTATCCACAGAAATATTTTCGTCGAGGTAAAGAACATGGATATTAGAAGTGACTGCAAACAGCACCAATAGCGCACCCTTTCAAACTGGTTAACCGGCGTGGCGTGCCTGCTTATTTGGAGTCAGATGACATGAGTGCGTTACCTTCAGGGCCCCGCCGTGGTGGTCTAGTGGCTAAGGTACTCGGTTGCTGACCCGCAGGTCGCGGGATCAAATTCCGGCTGCGGCGGCTGCATTTCCGATGGAGGCGGAAATGTTGTAAGCCTGTGTGCTCAGATTTGGGTGCACGTTAAAGAACCCCAGGTGGTCGAAATTTCCGGAGCCCTCCACTACGGCGTCTCTCATAATCATACGGTGGTTTCGGGACGTTAAACCCCACATATCAATCAATCAATCAGCGTTACTTTCAGGGTCAGCGCAGTCACGATACTGCAGTGATACTGCGGACGTAGAAAAATCAGGGAAATACGAGAATAAATGGGATGACAGCGAAGTGCTCAACATTGACCCTAACTCCCTAATTCTTGTTGTGGTTTCTCAGTGTCTTGGTAAATGGCGTGAATTTTAAACAAACTCACATACCATCCTCCGCGAAGATGGTCTAAGTGATTACATAACCTGTCAGTGTGCACACAAATAATCTGAATAGAGTAATTAACGTTCTAAATGAGTGATTGGGCAGCATGGCTTGTCATGATGTTGAACGTATTTAGTGGCCACCCATGCCCGAGGGAATCAGTTTTATTCAATTACCAAGCAGTTACTTCTTTAGTGCGTTTAATGGGTCTTTCATGACATATCGGGCGTTGTCCAAGCCATGTCTACGACTACCCTCCCTCAGAAGATGTACTTGGTCCAGTTGAGCGAATCTATACTCGGCGACAAGTTTTCTTGATTGTACTGTGGAAGCTACAGAACCCAAGTGCATGCCTGGTTGTACGAAAAAAAATAGTGCTTGAGTTTACTTTTAATTTTATCATTGGCATTGAAGAAACAAATGCTGGTTTATTTATTGCGAGACTCAAACAGATGCGCGAAGGCGTAGGTAAAGAAAAACAGCTACTTTTCACTTGGCATGACTTCTTTCCCTTTTTGCTATTTTATTTAGTCAGCACCACGTTTTTAGTATGCCCACTTTCCATAGTACACATAGTTTCGATGACGTAGTGGGCTAGTCTACGGACACAAATCTACTGTTTAGTTCTAAAAACAATACACTCGTAATTGTGCTCTGAAATGCATTGTGAACGCTTGAGATGCCTTTCTCATGCATATTTTCGAGTATATAACTTTGTAAACAAGTTAACAATGTGAGCGAACGAAATCGAATTGAGTCGCTAGTGGCGTACTATTTGCGATGCAACAAGAATGTGCGGAAGCCTCGCCTCTGTTGCGTTCACCCCGATATCAAGACAAGTTGTCGCCGGGTATACGAACCATTAGCCATGTGTTTCGCTGAGAAGAAGCCTTGGAAGCGATTTCTGAGTAGCGAAATACATCATATGTTCCGTGTTTTGTAGAGTTGCCGCCACTGTTAAAGGAAACACATAGCGGGTGACTGCGCCTATACGGGCGCCGTGCGAAATCTTGCAGCGCAAGCGCAATCAGAGCCACAGGCGAAGTTAGCTGCGCGTCGTCTGCTAGATTGTCTCCCACTTCGGCGCGAGCGGTGAAACTGGTGCGTACGGTGAAGTGGGAGCCGTGGGAGGCACCGTAGCCATGGCTGGGCAAGACGCCACCTGCGCCGCTTCTTTTCTTACGGCCTTCTCACCCGTCGCAAATACAACGGGAGAGTTTCTGAGTGTGTTTTGCCACCCGTCGGTAGTAGGGGCGCAGCGACCCTGACCTTGCATCACCTGTGCCGCGCACACAGCGCAAGAAAGTTTGTCGATATGGAACCGTGGAAAGGGAGTTCTCGACGAAGAGGGGGAGGAAGAGTATTGAGAAAATTAGAAACAGAGGGAGGAACGTCTACTTGAAAATAAACTAATCTTGCCAGACCACTTGCTGCTTAATGTAGGTATCTATGTGCTCGTGGATTATAAAAGCTGAAACTCAGTGAACATGCGGAACAATCGGCTAATGAGAGGCATGCTTCAGGAGGCATAAAGCACTGACAATAATCAGAGAGTAACATATAAATGCTGAACCTGTTCTGCAAGCAGAGTGGGCTAAACACCTTTGGCCCTTGGTCTCGTCGGACAACGACGTCACAATTAAGAGAGGTCGCTCACAGAAATACGAGCGCGCTTTTCCTTTGCTAGTTACTTTCTACTTTTCTTTCTTTCTGGAAATACATTTGGAGTGGTTTTCTGGGCTAATAGCTGCTGTTTGCAGCCCAACAGTTCTTTTAAACACGTACGTATGTTCTCTATCTAATGGCCGAAAAATTGAGTAAAAGAAGGAAAGTAATAGTAAAAGAGAGAGGACCCTCGCTGCTCAATAACCCCTTCAAACGGCACGCACAGAGAGTAGTGGTGTGCATTGTCAAGGTGTTAATGCTACTTGGAAATAACGATTCTGGAGACCTCAAGCCTTTTTGCATTCCTTTGTACTGCAAGCCACGCCCGTGAAGAATGTGAATGAAGTATGGAGCTGCTTACGCTCGCAAGCCGCTTGCCCCGGAACTACAACTCTAGTGCAAATCAGTTCTGCTCTATCCTTCGAATTCGTAAAACAATACGTTTAGAAATAGAAATTGAGAACATGACAACGTTTCGGCAAGTAAGTACCTTTTTTTCCTGAGAAATCTGTGTGAATTCTCTAGTGGCTTAGTACTACAAGCAAGTTGTTATAAATTGCATATTATCTCTAGTGTGGCTTGCGTTATTCTGGGATTTACCCACCACGGCTGTATTTCATTCGGTGCTTTGTCAGTCTTCAGCGATTTCCCAAGTCGAGAAGGCAGTCGCTCAATATTCAGTACGTGTATTACGCACATGAATATATACTAGCTGCGTGAAAGTGTATTGCTGTGTTCCATCATGGCCGCTCGATCGCCGAGGCTCCGTATTGCAAGTCCTATTCAGGGAAAACACCTCATGTTTCTTCTCCTTAATTCCCCAACAATGATTAACTGTGCATTCAGCATTCAGTGTACCTAGACAAACTTTTAGGTGATGTGTGATATGGCGCTTTCTGTCACAAAGAGGCAATAATCATGCGCTTCCTTGGGGGCTTGTGACATTGCCAGCAAAGTGCACTTCTCAGAGGAGTATAGGTTCAAGCCCAGCATCATCAGGTATGAACAATTTCATAAACCATTTGTGCGTATTCAACGATTAAGAAACTTGTTTTTCAATGTGCGGTGAGTGGAGAAGCGCGCCCGAACTCGCGTGCTGGCGCTGCGCGTGCTGTACGGAGTGGCGGAAGAGGTGAAGGTCGCAGCGCCCCCTCAAATGAGTGGAGAGAGGCATGTACTACACCCGATGCGAACGCCGTAAGAAGCGAGCGCGCAGATGCAGTCTAGCCTGGCCGTGCCGTAGCCACTGGTCCTTATTGCGCTTGCGCCGCAATACTTCGCGCGGCGCCCGCTTAGCGGCCCCAAGAGAGCTGCTACGTTTGCCGCGTTCCCTCCAATAGTGGCCGTGACTGTACATTCTTGACTCGTTCGTGTTTTTGCATACAGCCGATTCATGCGGTCTTCCTAGTCTTTTTCTGACATCTGATAAAAGCGCAAGCTCAGTTATCTCAGCTCTTGTGCAAAATCGCCGAAGGACCATTCTTGTCTTATTCCCCTGTCACATGGGCACTTAAGTGTGTTTTAAGTAAGCGGTCTTTTTTCGAAAAGGAGCTCCTGACAGCAGACATACGGCACAGAGCGAACTCTTTTTCAGAAGCGGTCTTTTTCGTAAACGGAGTTCATCAATCTCTTTTAGGGCTCCGAATGAGTAGCCTCGAACCCAGTGGGCGCCAGCAATTTTCGTGTGGTGGGAAAAAAAGAGCGAATGATTATTTTTCTGTCACCAAAACTCTTTGTAAAAACAAATTTCATATCCTGAAAAAGGTGTATTGAACTCTTTTAATGGTTATTTCTTTTTTTACTCTCGTAATCTGCTACAACGCGTCGGCAATATCCGGTGGTGACGCTCGGTTTCGCGCCACACCATTTTGCACAAGTGAGGAAAGCATGGCAGTCGTGTGTTTGCCCGTCATTCAAGTGGTCAAGCTTGATTAGGGCAATGCCGACTCGCTTCTCAGGAGTGAAGGTTTCACGCATACTGGTACACTGTCTTTCGAACTCACTGCGCAAGCTCTCCACAATGAAACGAAAGGTGAAGGGGTACACTCGAAAAGATTGCTTGAAGTTCTGCTCACCGAGGTGAGGTACAGTTCCCTCGAACCACCTCTCGTTTCCTCTGAAGGCCCAAATCGATCGATCGCAGGCCTTCTGAGACAGCTCCAGTGCGCACAGCAAGGCAATGCTGAACAGCAGTTGCTGCTTGGTCCTCTCCTTGGCGGCTTTTGCAGCGTCTGCCTCGCTTTCCAGAGCGAGAAGGCAGGCCGTGAGGCTTGCGATTCTCGCTTTTTCTTCCGTATGGTCGCCCATAACGTGTCGAGAGCAGTCGAGAGCAGCGAAAAACAAATGCGCTAAATAAAAGCCCAGTGGTGCCATACGGACTTGTGCACGTCGCTAGTTATGAGAATGCTTTCTGAACTAGGGCAACAAACTTTCACATTGGTGTTTCTTCATCTCTGATTCTTAAATTAATTTGAAAAAAATGAGCAGTGCAACAAGTCTTTAATTTGTACATCGTGATACATTGTTTAATTTTCATTGCTTCTCTTTTAACTGCTAGCGCCACGCTTTCGCTAGCGTCTTCGGATGAAAACACTAAAAGGAGATCATTGCTGCCGTGCGTCTGCGCCACAACACCTCTTTGTTATAAGTCTTTCAACTTCGTAAAAGACCGCTTACTTAAAAGACTTTTTGCGTGCCAGTGTGACACAGGTATTGCGGGCTTCTCAGTCACAGATTATACAGTAATTCCTGCTTTGTTTACCTGCAACATTTCATCAAGACCAAATATATACTTCATCTCGTTCAGTCGAGTACATTCATAGATCTTTACTGTGCAGAACAGGGCAGTACAAGGTCACTTCACAAAACGAATGAATTGCTGCTCGGAGAGATCGCTATATTGTACTAAAAAGTTTAGTGCAATCATGAAAACAAAGGGTTACGAAGTATACGTTGCGCAAAGGACTATAAACCACGTTCATGTTGCAAATGGGTAGACTGTGGTCAGCAACAGACATGAAGGCAAAACAACAAATGAAAGCACTCCCGTATACTGGGCCTCAGTATACGGGAGTGATGGGGGGCCGAAGCGTCTTGCTTATATTTACTTTTATTGTGGTCAGCGTCTTGTTGTAATAGTCTTTATTCCCATGTTCTCTTGATTGCATTCTCACTTCACATATTGTTTTACCTAGGGCGTGTTCACATTCCTAACGCCACATTACCGTGCCCACTGTACAATGTTTTAAAACAGCAAAGTGTATACATTAATGAAATTTGAAGGGCAGATATGCAACATTTAGTGTAAATCATCAGTATTTAACTTTGGAGTGCTAAATGAGTTTTTTGATGAAGATCCCTGCATCCATATGCTACATGAGCACAAAGAAATGACAAGCAAGAAAGGACCTTTATAGAAATCGCAGTGCCCCACCTTACCCTCTTCGACCGTGGCTGGGGCAATATGGGAAAGCGGAGCCCCAGCTGGGCAGCGCAGGCAACGGTTTTCCGATTTTGCCTGCTTTCATCGTGTACTGTGAGTGTTGTTGACGGGCGTAAGGTGCTGCTGTTGTATAAAAAAAGGCTGCCTCTGAGTGTTCCGACTTTTAATCACGCACACTACAGTGCACTGCTCGTTTCAAATAGTCGGAATCATCACTAAACTTGCTGAAGAAGATGAAAAACGGCACAAAAACCTGCTGTTTTCGGATGTCCTAACACTCGAAAGACACCACGCGTTTCGTTTCATTGCTCAGCGCTACTACAGGGCTTTAATAGTTGTGATGCTGTAACTAGGTATGGCCTATGTTAAGATGTCTGAGTTCTCATTCACTGTGGTTACAAGGCTGGTGTTTCACACTTGAAACATACAGTGTAATTAACCGTGCGAATTTATGGAAGTGGCATTGTCAGATGGCTCATTAAATATCACAGGGTTTCTTGCAAGTTCTCCTAAGATGACTTGAAGGTAAAAGCCATCTAGTTTTCATTGTCTGTATATGTAATTTATTTATTTATACATACTGCCAGTCGCAGTGGGGACTATTGTAGGAGGGCAACCAAAAGATACTATAGATACACTTACATTGAAAAAGTGATAATGTATGACTACAGATCATATACAATATTACATGGATTATATGGTATTTATTTATACATAATGATTCTACTCCGCAAGTCCTCGGGTGTCAGCAGGATTTCACCATGCCTGCACACTCGTCTTGCATTACGGCTTGAGGAAAACACTGGGGTAGCTTGGCCGCGCGCAAGTGCTGGTGTGGCTTGAGTAGATAAATTGCCCCTTTTGCATTCCCCAGCCGGCACCAATGCCCGCCATCATTCACACCAACCTTCTGAAACAGCAGCAGCTGATGAGGTGTCGAACTGCCTCCTTTTACCATAGACCATTCTCGGATGCCATGCAATGACGTGATCATGTAAAATTACGTGACGTTTCAATTACGTCAAAATTTTGGCGACGTCTGACATCCGTCATTATGTATTGATTTGTCATATCACTCACCAGCGCCGATGCGGGATGAAAACTGTTAAGTTTCACGCTCGATGAGGCATCGAAAATGTTCGCCTAAAAAGAAAAAAATGTATCTTAGGTGGCCTTGGCGTCCCGCTGGGGTGGTGTCAACAAAAGTGATGCAACAAGTCATCGCGTGATGGCGTAACCATATCACGTGATCGTGACATCAGGGATCACTGCAATGTCTAAAGTCATCATGGGGGTCTTATATTCTCATCACCACACAACATCGTGTCTTTGCTCTGCCTGTATAATCGGGCAACAATCATGTAGGCTGGGCAAACCCACTTGAGATGCTACAGATTGAGAAAGCCCCAGCTCATAAAAACATTGCAAAGCCACTTAAGTTAGAGAAAACTTCCAGACAGGAGCAGAAAGGACCAATAAATCGAATGAACATAAGAAGTTATTGGATTTCGTTTTGAAGCCCTCTTGGGTGAATGTACAAGAAATACTGCGCGTTTTTTATTGCACTTGTACGTAGTGTTTACTTCGCTGTTTACTGCTTGATTACGTTGAACCGGATCTGCTTGTTATTCAACAATAACCAAGAGGCGTCATATATTTTGGCTTCACACATTCAATTTTTTTCGGTTCCCTGTGTCAAGGCAAACAGTGCTGGTTGTAGTTTCACTTTTATCGATACAAAAGCGACACTCACAGTCAGCTTCTTTCACTTTGTCACCTTATGTAACTGCTGCGCGGTTGTCTATACCTTCCCACACTGAATGAGGCAGCCACAATTGCACCACTAACAGTCTTGCCGAGTATTACTTATGAACTTGTTCTGGCTTAAGCACACTTTTTCCGAATACTGAGGGCCTTTTAGCACGGGTCAATGATCATGCTGCAGAATTTTCTCTCCTGAATACACCTATTACGAGTCCTTCAAAGGCTTTGTCCATGGCCATTTCGGCAAAGGGGACAGGAACAGCTGTATGTTTTCATAGCTCGGAGAGGCATCAGCATCAAAACAAGTTTTTACTGAAATACAAATGTCTCTAATTGTAAATAAACAAGAATTCATGCGCGTCTAAATAGGAAAGTAGAATATTCAGTGTGTCATGCACACTAACTCTCATTCTGTTACATATTTTTTCCCATTGCCAACTAGTGACGATTCCGTTGAACTTTTTTGTTCATTACGAACTCACAATCGTGAAAAGAGGAACTACACCAGCATGTTTACGCTGTTTCAAAACAAATGCTACGACGAAAAATGTGCAGGATATTCTCCCTTCGTGTAGCGCGTCTATGCGCCGTAACTAGGCAATATCTACACCAGAAAGCGCTGATTACATGTCCGTTTTAAGGGCCTGCTGGTAGCTGGCCATTGCTACACACAACATCCCAACTGCAAAGTTTCTGATGCGCAGCATTCAAAATAGGAATTGGTGTTTCTCATATACAGAGCATAATGGTGCTCTATAACCTGTTCATAGGAGGGTGATTTCTACATTGATTATCATGTGCAAAGTGCAACAGTGTTGTAGTGCGCATAGCGCGGAAATCGCATCACGAGTGGTAGCGCTCGACGTGAAATACTGTTAATGAATCTGTGTGGTCATGCTGACAGTAAAACGACTAAGGGAAGGTTAAGCTACTTTTATTTACATTGAAGAATGCGAAGGGGACTTTGCGAGAAATCTTAGTAAATTTTCCAGTGTAAAGAGCGTTTCCCCGATCACGCGATCATTTTATCGGGTCATTATTCAGTCAAGTATATTTACTGTTTGCTGGCTTCATGTTGCTCTTGGTTTTTCCTCTTGCGCAACTGCTGATTTAAGCAGAAATATCACAAGTGATATTCACGCAACCACGTGCACGTACACCTTCGGGCTGCGGAAAACGAGGTGAGCCAAAACTTTTCTGAACTGACGACACTCCTTCGGCACAATGGCTTCCCATAATGCTTTGTGGTCACCGCAAGTGGCACACACCAACTTCTAAAAAAGTTCATAAAGAGTTTAAGTTTGCTTCTGGAATATTTCTACGAACTGCATGGTAATTCTCTTGAGCCTCTCTAGCATATGAGTATTCACTACGAACATTGTTAAAGAGTAAGCGTAAGCGTTTCAGATTATTGTATATTCGTGATGTTAGAAATGAATTTACAGCACTCAGAGGCTGGTATCCTTGTTTTCGTTTCTGAAGAAGAGCTCAATTGTTCAGAGCGCATCCCCCCCACCTCCTGGAAATATGGCGTTCGCCCACATAAAACCAAATACAGTTAACTTTGGTAGATAGGCTTTTATACATAACAAAGGAAGCACCACATTGTTTAGCGCCTTCGCAGAATTGTCACATTACAGTGATAAACTTTTACTTTTTATCGTTTGCAGATATATTTTTCTGAATATTTCGTAGGTGCCCAGTGTTGCGTTAGTCGTTCTCTAATATGCGTACACATCAAAGACACATTGTTCAAAGCGTGGTTTTATTGCCTGCTCACAATGAAAGGCTATTCTTTTTCCGCCCACATATCCTTTTTTTTTTCAACAAAATATTTAGACCAAATTTAATTCTTCTCAGATTCTTTTTGTTTTATCTTAGTATTAAAATTTAGTTATATTTTATCTTGGTCTCTTTAACCTTAACGCTATTTTGTTCAATAGGTGGATGTTTGCAGAATGGCGCAAACGTGGTTTGTTTAATTTCCTGAGGGCTTTTCCGGGGTCAACAGCCAGCCAGCAGACATACTGAACGACACCGAAGCTTTTTATTTTTTCGCGTAGAAAACAACAGCACTGAACGCGGTACCGAAAAAAAAATGCTACAATAAATACCACTATACGCATCATGGCAACTACAGAATACTGGCCGGGAGTGGCCGTGGAGACCACGCGCAATCACTAATGTGTCCACAATAACGCCTAAAGTCCGGCTAACAGGCGTACCGCATCATCAGTTTCCGGCACGTTTTGTCTCCAAGCTGCAGTCATGCGGTCCGTAGTGGGAAGAAGCATGTGTTTAACTTACGGCGTGGCGATGGCAGGGCACAATTCACTCGGTGTTTTGTTTCCTTTCAGCGTCTTTCAGTCTTTTTACTACACTGTTGTCAGCGCCGCGCTTCTGCCGGCGGTTTGCGTCAACTCTTCCTCTTTTACTTGCACGCAGGAAAAGAAGCGATGTGTTTATCAATCATGAACTATAGTGTCTTCCATACACGCTACGGAACAGCTTTTGTCATTATTAATAACACACGCCCCAACAGCATGTAGTTATCATCTACGTTGTGCGTTGTATGTGCTTTGTTCGTCACACACCTCTCTCGTACGTTATGAGTGTGTCCTTCTATTATTAATCAAATTACCCAGAGCATAGTGTCAGGGACGTCAGCTAGCATACTGCTTCCTTTTTTCCCCCACTGAACGTTCCCAATCCCACTCTCTCCTTTCACACTCTATCTCTCAAGTAAATGAACCTCGCACAGGAATTTATGCATGCGTGCATGCTTGAGCGTGCTCCCTCGGGCATACCCTTAATTAAGAGAACAGAGTTAGATTTTCGGTGAGACTACCACCAAAAGAAAGTCGCCTTACTTAAACCTGGTTTTTAGGAGTTGCGTGACTCCGCTGATTCCTCAAGCGTTAACGACAAATGGCAGCTTCCGCAAACAATGATGGCCTTTAAAAGCATAGCAATGGCGGCCTGCTGAGAGTTTCAGTGAGTAATGGTGACCTTTGGTGCAGAACGATGATTGCTCAAACCAATAATTTTTGCACTTCCAGAAGTACAATACATCACCACGATCAGATATAGAAAATTGCCGATTCGTACAGATATGGCAGAGACGAGAACTAAATGCACAAAACGTAACCAGCTTGTGTGTATAGATGAAGACCTCAAAGGAGTCAGTCCAGAAAGTTAGAAGTTACGATTGCTTGATTTCAGTGACATGGTTCTTATCTAAATAAATATTCACTGAGAGCTTCTCAGGAGATATCGCCCCTCTTAGAATTATATGAACATATAGAAGCCCTAGAAGTTGTCTTTGATCCCGTCGCCGATAATCTTTAATTGGAAAAAAGCTTCTAGTTATGCCGTTTTTGAAGGTAAACGTATAAGTTCAATGGCGGAAATTTAGCTAAACTTCTGTGCCTCTCTTTTGGGACGTTGCCACAGCAAATCTAATCAACGTGTTTGCGATTTCATTGAAGGCACTTAAAATGTTGAAAAAGATGAAGTAAGAAAAAACACATGCGGGCAAGCAATGTAAGAGTAGAAGAAAATGAAACGATGATGGGCGCTCCCTCTGGTTTCTTCACCAATCAATTTGTTTACGAACAACATCCAACGATAAATCTCGATTCTAATGAATTATGCCTAAGCAACATTATAATTGTTTTATTATATAAGTTGTATATGGCTGCGTGAGAAAAACGCAGCTGTCGGGTCACCTCCAAGTTTCTGAATTTGCCAGTTTGCTGTTCTTTTCTTTTTATCCCTCTTTCTTCAAGCTCTTGTTTTAAATTGATTGTGTCCTAGGTTTCATTCGATAATTACTTGTAGTGAAGGAAAAACGAAGATGAAAGACACGAGCAAGCAAGCACCAGTGTCAGTAGCAGCACCAATCTTGAGCTCGTGCTTGCGCGGATTTTGGCTGCTTGACACCCACCGCTTCTCGACGCTTCACGTTTAGCATTTGTCGAGCTTCCCTGATGTCTATCGTCAATACGCCGCGTCGCGTTTGGTGGAGATAAGTGAATTCCTTGTACCAACTTCGGCCTCCACTCCCGGAAGCTCCCCTTGCTTTGTGACCCCATTAGCAACTTTCTTCCTGCGCCACGGCGTACCCCTGGAACTTCTGGGCGACACAGGGCGTTTTTAAATGCGAAGCATTTCTTAGTGAACTTCGGTGACTTTGAGCGTATCTATCTATCTATCTATCTATCTATCTATCTATCTATCTATCTATCTATCTATCTATCTATCTATCTATCTATCTATCTATCTATCTATCTATCTATCTATCTATCTATATGTCTGTCTGTCTGTCTGTCTGTCTGTCTGTCTGTCTGTCTGTCTGTCTGTCAGGCCAGCCACTCACGACTTTTAGCTCACCTGGCCATTTCAATATTAGTATCGATGTCGAAAGTGATAAGGAATAACGTGACAGTATGACGAATGTAACTGACTAGTCATAACAAGAAAACGTTGACATGTATGTCATGACTCATGAATGTCACGATTTACACTTCATAGTCTTGATGCTCTTGCTGTGGTTGCGTTCGCATTGACAAATTGCAGAACTGCCATGGTATTACATGACTGCATGGCGAATATAAGTGACAAACCCTAACGTAGAAATCATGACATGCATGTATGTAAGTCATGAGTCATGACTACACGCCCCACTCACGATGCGATCGTGGCCGTTTCACTGGCTTCACTTGTTCCAAATTTGGTATTACGTGACCCGAACGGACGAAAAAATAAATCACACGCCCACACGTGATAATTATGACATGCGTGTTGTGTAACAACATGACTACATGCTACGCTCATAGTGCGCTTGCACTCATTTAACTAGCTTCAGATATACCAGTATTGGTGTTACAGTACGTCCATGGATAAAAAAGTATACGATTCGTGCAAAGATGATAATCATGGCATACGTGTGATGTAAGGTCTTGACAGCATGCCACGCTCATGATGTGCTCGCGGTCGTTTCGCGAGCCTCACATATACCAAATTGAGTATCGCATGACGCGAACGGATGACAAAGGTAAATGAGACGTCCAAGCATGGTAATCAGGACATGAGTGTCGTGTAAAACATGACTACTTGGTACGCTCATAACGTCTTGAGGCCTTTCGCTAGCTCTACATATACCAAATTTGGTACAGTGAAAATTGAATAGACGACGAAGGTAAATCGCATGTCTAAACATGATAATAATGAAAGATTGTCTTGTACGGAATATTACACGTCCACCTCGTAACGTTGTTCCGATTTTTAGAGTGACCTATCAGCCTTCCTCATTTGTCCTTCGCATATAATCGATTCGCACTGTACGTGCGATCTGCCATTTTTTTCTATCTGAAGCCTTCAAAGCGTTGCTCGTTCAGTGTAGCATTTTTCACCGCAAGACGACTGCATATCATCCGCAAACAAACGACCTAACTGAACAATTTATCCGCACTCTCGGTTATATGGTGATGATGTACACCGCGTCCGACCGCGGAAACTGGGACGCGGTCCTTCCTTTCGTCACATATGCTTACAACACCTAAACGCAAGCAACGATGGGATTTTCACCGTTATTTTTTATACGAACGCTAGCCATCATGCATGCTAGACAACATGCTTCCTTACACACGTGAAGCATGTGAGTACAGTGCTACTTCCGACATTGCCAGGTACGCAGAAGATTGTCGACAGTTGGCTCCTTCCTTTACGAGTGAGGACCAAGGTCGCCAGAAGCTTAAGCGTCACGAAGGCCCGCCCTCATGCTGCTTTCCAAACGGTACCCTAGTCTGGCTCTGCGTCCAACCGAATACTCTTGGCCTTTCCTTCAAGTATTGGCCCACTATCATGGCCCCTATTGCATTTTTTCTCAGACCTCTGCCGTCAATTACGAGGTCGAGCCCTTGACACCATCTGACGACTTGCGTCGTCGCGGCCGAGAAATCCTCCACCTCTCTCGTATTAAGCCCTATTGTGGCCCGGTTATACTACCAACACCTTAAGTCGCCAGGATGGCTTGTCTATTTCCCGGGGTCAAATGTAGGGAAGGAAAGACAATGACGACGAAAAACATGAGCAAGCAAGCACCAGCGTCAATAGCAGCACCAGATTCGAGCTCGTGCTTGCCAGGACTCTGGCTTCTTGACGCCGGCCGTTCCTCAACGCTTCATGTTTACCGTTTGTCGAGCTTTCCTGACGTCCAGCATGAATAAGCTACTTCACACCTATATGAAGTTTATTAATAAGCAGTGTTGTAGTGCTGATTGAAAGGTTATGCAAAGATGTGTTGACAAGTTCCACCGAGTGAAAATGTGCCATAAAATGAATGAAACAAACAGACACACAAACAAAGATATGCATATGCTAGATATGACGATGAGCATACAATTACGACAAGAGGCGAAAATTGTCTTTTAATGGACCAGTATGAGTTCATGTTGATGAAGTGCTGGATGGAGCGAAGACTTTTGAAGAACACCGGAAACGGCGGCACAAGAAACTGGGAGAGTCATTTAGAAACACGGCCCTATATCGCTGTGCTAGCCAACCATCCTGCTTGCTTTCTTAAAGTGAGGCTGTTTGTCCGGGAAGAATACCAAAAAAAGTGTCCTTGTTCCCTCAATGATTATGGACGCACGTTTTCTATCTCTTGTTTTTTGTTATCACTCGATCACGTTGCTTATTCTGTTTTTTTTTAGGGGCGATGCTCCTTATGATCTATGGCCGTCGCACGTCCCTTCGGCGTAGCACAGCGTATTCACAGGCAGACAGACAAGCGGACAAACAGACAGACGGATGGACATACAGACCACTGGACGGACGGTCGGCTGGGCGGAGAGACAGACAGACCGACCCCCGCTTCTCCCCACTCGTCGTTATTGCGTGGATATGCTGTGATTTTTTTAACGTTGACGTAAATTGATTTTATGTGTGTTAGGGCGTTGTTACTAAATAAACCTTTCAGTTACAACCTACCAGTAGCGCCTTGTTTCGAGTGCCTAAAAATGTCACCGTTCTTTCTGTAAGTTCACCATCGTATACACTGGGCAGAAAAGTCTTTTCTTGAACACATTTTGAAACAAAGTAAGAGACGAACATGTGAAAGGCGCATAGGTTGATAGCATGGGTTGCACTTAGGTGAGACTTACTTAGGATCCAGACCCTTCAATAATAGTAACGTTCTTGTGAGCGCAGTATAATCCCAAAAACATTATATTCAGCAGTCGAACAACCTGGTCTCCCACTGATAAATTAAAAATGTATGTAACTATTGAGCAGCTGTACATTTTTGTAGAGAGCGCATTTTTATTATCTCTTGTACGGTGTTATTCTTGCTTATTGACGAAAATATTTTTTTCATGGGGGCATATACTCATATTTGTGACCGGCCGGTCCAAAGCAGTGTGCAAGTGCTCTCCATAATTTCTTATACTAACTTCACTCTATTGCGCCTATTCCCTTAAAGGGGTCATCACAACCAATTTTTTACCATAATCTGTGTTATGTGGGCTGGTCCATGTGTATTCACAAACATGCTGGCGAAATGTGAGCACACTCAGGCTTGCCGTTATTTTATATTTGAATATTTTTATAAATGAGCGAGCGGCTTAGCCGTCGGGCAACACTGGCACACTCACTAGCCATGACGCTGTGAACCGTTTAATTCGCGAGCTTCCGCATGATGTGCAGTGCGTAGGGCGATCATGTTTCATAGTCAGCTGCGCTTGCAATCGAGATGTTTTAGCGTTATTCAACGTGCACTGGAAGTGAATGACTTTCAGTGGTTGAAGCGATGCCACCGCGTCCGCCATGCTGCGCTGTGGGGTGTCACAGCGTGCAGAAAAGAGAGAGTACTGCGTCCTTCTTGAAGTTCCCTAAATAGCCCACCAAACGCAACGCATGGGAGATAAACGTGCGTAAAAAGGACTGGTGCTCAAGTGACGCACCTGTTTTGTGCTCTGCGCACTTTACGGCAGACAGCTCAATGTTTACCAGCGTCTTCTCGCCGAGTTCGGTATAGCACTGAAAAAGCCAAAGCGGCGGCCGGACGCTGTGCCGACCGTGTTTTCGCGCCGTTACGATCTCCAAGCTATGCGTCGGGGTGCTTTTGAAAAGCGTCAAAAAATGGCAGCATATCCAAGGAGTGAATGATGGAGAGTGGGGCGAAGCATCTGTCCGTTTATTTTTTCTTGCATCCGTCCGTCTGTGCGCCCGTCTGGGTGACCGTCCTTGCGTCAATTCACCCGTCCGTGCGTGCGTCTGTTCGTGCGTCCGCACGTCCATCTTTGCGTCCGTCCCTGCGTTCGTCCGCGCATCCACCCCTGCGTCTCTCCATGCGTCCATCCGTCGGTGCAGCCATCCGTCAGTCCGTCCATGCATCTGTCTGTGTGTCCGTTCGTCCATCTATTCAACGCTCCAAGTACCATCATCTCGCATCTTTTCATCATATATTCCAGATATAGAAGCACCTACATCCAGCGGACATTCCAAGGACTAAACGAGAGGTGGCACACGCACACTTCCTTTCGGCTTGCGCTTCGTGTCTACATCCCACCTTTGACCACCTCGAGTTCATGGTATATACTAGTTCACTGTATTCATGGCACTGCGGCCCAACGGTCACTACACCTTTCTAAAACCAAGGAAGTTATGCCCAGCGAGTACAACGTAGCAACCCTTTTTTGTCAGATAGTGCTCAATGTACATGCCAAAGGCTGCTAAGGGGGAATTAGAGACAGGAGAATTTGACTTTTAGTTAACGCGCACGCTGCGAATTTTTATTGTTCAACAATGCACAGAAGAAATATCCCACCAGCACCACCTTGGAGGTCAAAATGTAAGTCTGGTTGCACACTACTACTACGACTACGAGGGACGAAGGGGTGCCACTATGAGGAGCTTCGCTCCTAAAAGAGGTAAGCGCATTTGTCCTGAGCAATAGCGTTGGCCTCTGTTTTCGCCCTGTCTTCGACGCTTTCTTCATCGCTCGTGCTGGTGGCGATGGGGTTGAAATCAAAACGCGCAGCTTACACGCCGTCGTCACCGCTTCTGCTGCTCAATTAATTGTTGCCCGAATCATGAGCTCATGACAGGGCCGACGACATCGTGTTGGTACCTGTACTATTTCGCAACACTTGCGGACCACGTGACAAGCAACACTCGCAACACACTGACCGCGTGCTAAAGGTACCATTTGGTAGCAGATGACGGCACTGCTCCCATTGGTTTGTGACGTCACGCACGCCAAGGCAAAATGACGGTCGTCGGTGGTAGGGGGAGGTTACAGCCGAAGACTTCTACGGCTTATTTTGGATGAAATAATCTCTCACAGTCCAGTTTTCACACATGTACAAGCATATTCACTCTCCACTTTCGTTTTTTTGCCGAAAACTAAAAATTGTGCGGGACCAAGTCATGACCCCTTTAAGGTCACGTAGTGGGTGCAAAGGAAGTTGGAGAATGTTTCATGCACTAAGTGTTTGTAGTACGCATTGGGAACAGGATATCGCTATCACGTTCAACTACTAAAGGCGAAGCTTCAGGGTCTCCTAATTTTCATTCATAATGCTCCGAAAAACTCAAAGTTTCGATTATGCAATGTTACGACACGCACCACCACCGGCACTGTTGCGTAGTGCGCCGACGTCACGGGCTGCCAAGGTTGATCGGTAGCGCGTTTCTCAGCTCGCGGCTGCTTCTGCGCAAAGCTGATAGAAAAGCGGACAAAACGACGGTGAGTTTAGGCAAGATTTATGTACAGCATGGGATAGAGGCGTTACATGTTCGGCACTGGAACCGACAGCTTAGGCACTCGAAGAGCCGAAGTTTCTTCGGGCGCTCGAACGCTTTCGTCTGCTCTCTGACGCATAGGTCGGCTACTTGGCATCGTGCCGCTTAGTTCTTTATAGGCCCTGGGCACACTTATGTCAGCAACGTGCAAAGAACCACCGCTGGTGGCGTCAGCATTCTCCAATCGGGAGCCACCGCTGGGTAACGTCGATTAGCAAGTTGTAATGCCACGCGTTGCGTAAGATTTGCCAGACTGAATGGCGTCGAATGCACCATCTGGCTGCTATCGGGTCCGTGGGTTGAGGGAGCTTCAATCGTGTTCTAGTTCACTATACGTAAGACGCCCCGGCGCTGCCGGGCTAGATGGCGTCGTTGAGGTGATGGCGTCGGGCGGGCTTGCTCGCTGGCTTTGACACTGGTTGCTTTTGCAGAACCACTGACGTTCGATCTGGACTTCCAGGAATAACAGCAATCGACTAAGACCATTGGAAGTGGCAAAATATCTTTCTTGATGGAGCCTGCTCCACCTGCTATTAAGAGGGTTTCGCACATGAACAGTTTCCGACTGCCTCAGAGATCGGAGGCTGCCCGCCTGGCTTTAGACCACCTCTCTGATCAGCCCAGCTTAAGCCGACGACGTCACGTGATCACATGTGGGGATGGTATAGAAACATCAAAATGACATCGCAAATTTTGGTATTTGCGTCATTGCGTCATCATCAATTCTTGCACCACCAGCGTCGACGACACCTACGCAGGATGCCAGTTGTTTTTCACCGATGATGACACACCATATCTTTCGCCTCAGTACCAACTGCTGAAATTAACGTCCTAAAACCATATTGTGATTGTGACAGGACGAAGAACTATTTCCTTCACCTGCATCTAAACGTGGCTGCAACAGTTGGGTATCGAATCCGTGACCTTCCGGTAAGCATAGCGTACCCTAGACACTAAGTCCTCATATTTTCCTTGCTGTTACCCCACTTATTTTGCGGCCTTGGCATATTCGTCTGCTTTCTTATTTTATATGTACTTTGTTGGCTCCTGTCCTCACTTCATATGTGTATATTATCTCGTTCTTAACAGAGCACGCATGCATTGCGACACCAAGGTGGCTGTTCTGGGCCTGCTCTTTGCCTATACTTTTTGAATGCCCACTAAAAAGCTGTGAGTGATGACACCAGCATTCACTGAGTTGTGAGCGGTGTTTTCAACAGCCTCCGGTGCAGTTATCCTTTTACAGCTGTGGCAACGGGGTACTTGCAGTCCGTTATACATAAGCACCATTGCATCGTCGTGATGCAAGAAGTAGGCGGTACAAACATCACATCTTGAAACTTGTGTGAGATATACAGTGGAAACAGTGCAAAATGGGACTAAGTAGAGGTAACACAGAACACAGGTGCTGACGAACAAATGGCGAAAGTTGAATGCATCGCAAAATACACATTGAAACGAACAACTAAATAGATGAAATGTCACATGTCGTAGTCTCACGCGTTGTACGCTGTACATGATTTTCTCGAATGTCAGTACCAGCCTCAATTGGTGCCTTCGATTTGCAACAAAGCTTCACACACATAATGACAAAGAATCATTTGACACGAGAGTGCACAGGTAGAGCTTTTTTATCAATACCACCGTCTATTTTTGCGCTGTCTCTAAGGTAGTGAAGACTAGCTGGAGAGAAGCTAACTGGAGGCTTGCTTGAGCGTCAATGAGGCGCACATCATAAATTTTAGTGTCTGAATTAGAAGACAGAAGTAAGAAAGCAGTGAACCAATGGGCATCTCATGTCACAAACGTGCAAATGTAAAAATAAAAAAAAGAACAAGTGCAGGTCTACGCGATTGTCTACTGATGCGCGCCGGGCTAATTTAGAGACCAAGGACCACCATTTTCGATATCGACTATCTCCACCGGAGGGGCTGTTCGAACCTGGAAAAAGCCGATAACTGTAAATTTCTTTACAGTTTGTTTACCCTTTATTTTGGGCAAGTGTTGGTGATTGAGTCTGATGGTGTGTATATTGTTGCATGAAAAAAAATGGTTTCTCCCTGTGCCGCAGAGTCACAAGCCATCACATGTAATCCTACCGAGAACTTTGAGAAACCATACTATTGGTAAGGTCCAGAACATTTGTAAGAGTAATACCTTTTAGATGGGATATTAAATATATTGCTTGTTTTGGGTTATAAGTTCTATGTGAAGCATAAGCTTGAGACATAATGTTTTTATTGTGAGTTGCTGCAGTAAATACACTATGATAAAAATTATAATCGTGTTGTACTGGTTGAAGTAACATCCACTACTTTTTTGTAACAGTAACGGCGGCGCGTAACCTTATATTGTTGTTAAAAAAGAGTGGTAATGCATTTCTTTTCTTTTTGTTGGAGTAAGGAGTAAGGTAATTAGTAACGTTTTTGGTAACGGATACAACACGGCTTTTAATTAGTGATTAAGGAGAGACGAATAAGTGCGCATAGTCATAGATAGTTATTCACTTTTTTATTTATTTGTTCTTTTACCTTACATCGCGCAGGGCACCGTTATTGTATGTGGTCTAAAAGTATGCCAAAGTTCTGTAATCAAACAAGGAAAGACATTGACGCAGCTTTGCCTGTTCATTCATTCATGAAAACGCCGGCTGTAATGAAGAATAAAATGCATCTGCGGGAAGATAGCCAACTAACGTATACAACTTATCCGATTCGCAAATGCTAATTTATGATAAAGCGAGAGTTAATAAAAACACCAAAGACAGGTTCTCTTTCGATAATTTTTGCAAATTATCTTTTCTATTTGCCACTTAGTTTGAGGTCATCATGTATACCCTTTTGTTCATAAGAGTTACCTAACAAGAATAAAGTAGGAAGACTCACCGCAAGTATTTGCATCGCTAAGACGAAGTTAACAAGACATTATTAAAAAAGAACTGAAAAAGAAGAATTGTTAGTTTCGATACCCGAATGTCAACATTTATAATAGCCAGCCCCACGAAAGGGTGCTCTATGTTCCACCTATTTATCATTGGGGCCTCTCGTTTCGTTGGCTTTATATAATGCGAGCCTGGCCGCTTTTAAAGAAAAAAAGGCGTTCTTTCTTTTTTATTGAGGTTTCTATCCAATAACTTAAAAATTGTCTACATGCCCAGCTGCATGTTGTTAGCCATTATGGCTGTTACTCAAGGTGTAAAGAAACAATCCTTCAGCTGTCGAAAAGCTGACAGGTCGAAATGAGGTAATACAAAAAGACGGGCTAGTTGTTTTGTGTCCTTTTCGTCTGTGTTCTCATGCGTGTGCGCTAAAGCTTCAGTATTCACCTGAGGTGCCTCTCAAGAAGCGTGAAAAATCTCTCCATAGACTATCGCAGAAACGATTTTTTGTCCAGATGCTCCCTTACCTATTTTACGTGGAATGCTAGCTGTGTTTATTCCGGTTTATAGATCCACGCTTTCGATGATCCGGCTCAAATGCACGCGTCGGATACGGCTGTCAAGATCTATTTGTAAACCAAAGCAGCTGCAGCTTGTCACACATAAGAATCCGAAAATGGCGTTGTCTCTTGAATGAAACGTTGACACTCAAAGAAACATATCTCACATTCGCTAAAAAACGTGTTTGACACACTGCTATATCCATTTTGGGTGATATCATTGCAGTAATATTTATTTTCGCTTTGTTGAACAACCTCGGGGACAAAATGGATGTTTGGATGGCAGACTTAGTGTACCGAAGATGACTACGAAAGTAGTTTTTCTATTGTTAGTTTGATTCACTATACAGGTTTACGAGACCATAAGAATGAGAAGCCTATAAGACCAGAAGCAACCTATCCTACTAAATGTATTTGTAGAAGTGAAATTGATAATATGTATGGGCACTAGGAAGAGGCTGTGCACCAAGCTTTCGCGTAGATTGGCTCTAACGAGAATCTCAAATGGTATAAGCAACTGTGCAAGGGACTATGTGAAAATGTGTAATGGGATAATGTTCAATGTGAAAAATTCAGTTCAATGTTAAAACATTCATTTATTAGAGACTTATCTCCTTTAAAACTTGTCTCACAGTAAAGCAGCGCAAAAAACTCTTCTTCTAGGCTCCCTTAGTCAGATTCATATATCCAACATGATGCGCTTCCATAGTAGTGTACAACGTACCCTGAATCGTCAAACATGTCTTCTAAACACGCTCGTCCTATATATTGATCCTCTCGGCATCCCTCAGGGCAGTGCTAACATTCTCTTCACCCATGATTCATTGATATGTGGGGTTTAACGTCCCAAAACCACCATATGATTATGAGAGACGCCGTAGTGGAGGGCTTCAAAAATTTTGAACACCTGGGGTTCTTTAAGGTGCACCCGAATCTGAGCTCACGGGCCTACAACATTTCTGCCTCCATCGGAAATGCAGCCACCAAAGCCGGGATTCGATCCCACGACCAGAGGGTCCGCAGCCGAGTACCTTAGCCACTAGACCACCGCGGCGAGGCTCTCATTGCCCAATGGCTCCCTTAACCCGTCCTCTCCTACGCTCCGCGCTTCCCCGCCTCGGAGCGCCAATTCTCAGGCAGATTCTGCTAGTCTACGCTTGCTCCACCCTGCCTACTTTTTCAGGCATCGGTCCTCGTGGCATTTGCAGCCTCATTGCGCACGCACGCCCCACCCCTTCCTTTCAAATGCTCCCGCCTTTCTCGCCTTGTAATTCCGACGAAGGCAGCGTCTGCTGTCGAGTTTTTTTATCGCAAAAACTGACTGCTCGCGCTGCCATACCGTGCACTGTTCATCCCGTAAATATGTGCACTGAATGTTGACCTGCAATGTAGAGCGGTTGGGAGATTTGTTCTCGGTGTTGTTGAGCGAAAAAATTTGCAGCCTGCACGTTCACTGGGCTGCGGGGCTATGTGCCCCATCGGAGCCTTCTGTCTCTTCACCTATTAGCAGAGATTAGCATGTTCCAGTAGCAAACAGCGGTTCATCACAGCATGCTTTCCATCTCTCCAGGATTCTCTCTTGCGCAACGACGCTATGAGTGCCACCAACACCGGTGCCAGTGCAAGCGTTACCGCACCCTGCTTCGAATCTATACATGGTTCCCTTAAGCAGGACATAGTATAATTTTTGTCAAGACACCTGACGTTTTTTCTCTCGATCTTCGGAAGCCTGGAAACTAAAACTGGAAAATTCAAAAACAGGACGAGTATGAAGATTGATGATCCCGCATCAACTCATCGAAGGATATTTCCACCATGGAAGTCTAAAAGTGTATGAATAATAACATATTCATTTATTGCCTCGCTTGGTATACGAAGAATTTTAAGCAATTCTGACCAGCTTCCAATAATTGCCGCATCATTTCTTCGTAACTCTGTAGCGCCGTGATCAAAGGCATCCGCATGAGTTGTGAAGCCCCCCCCCCCGAGCATTCAAGCGCGCAGTGACCCGTGAAGCATTTTATTTTATTGAGAATCCAATAATGCAATGGTTTTACCAACCAAGTGCCACTTCTGCGTCCTGACCAGTGCTGGTACAAGAGAAGGATTAGGCGAATTGGTTGAAGAGAGGAAAAGGCAATATTTCTGCATCCCAGTGTGTATATTTAGGAAAGCGACTCAGCGCCAAAATGCACCCACACACAAAATGATTTGTGATTGAAGAGAATGACCAACAGCTGGTGAGCTTTCAGTATTCCTCATTATGCAGCAGTGTATTGCGCTTCGCCACAGACGAAACCCCGTGCGCAATGAAAATCACATCTTCTACATATTTTCTGTATTGCGATCTCTGTAATATAACTGTTCAATGCCTGAATACTGAAAACAGTGAGTTGGGACAAAGCTTTCCTGTTAGCGTTCCAAATTACTCTGCATAAAGCAGACGTATAGGCCTCAAAGATGAAGCAGGCTTCAGTGGAAGGTTGGACCGGCACTTAAGAACTAAGCTAACCAATTCTGTCAAACAAGAACCTCATTAATATTCGCAAATACTCACTGTTCTGCTCAGAAATTGCTCAATTCAACATGTTACCAGAGAGTGTTGAGTATTGCATTACTGTCGATTCATTTGTTGCGGAGGTGCGCGCCATTCATTTATGTTTACGATTGTAACATTTTTTTCTCTTTCTTTTAAATTTTTTATTTTGTACTCAATAAACCATCCTGCAAGTGCCGTCTGAGCCTGCAGTAGGCCTAAAGAAATAAGAGCACCCATTCAAAGTAGTGTGATATCCAAATGACATCTAGACATCCTTTAAAGTTATATAGTTGAGTTCACTCACAGTTTCAACTGACGCAGTTTGTTTCTATATACGCACGTTCTGCAGAAGAAACGAACGACGGAAATATAAACTGGAATGAAAAATATACAGAAGTAAACATAGTTCGTCATCACGAGCTGATTTGTCGATGTCCGACCGCTGCTGTAAAGTCTTATTAGGACTTTCCAAGCGACCACCGCCCGAGATGCACGCCTTACACGTTGAAGCTTACATTTATCAACAATACTCCAAGTCAGAAATTCACGTGAAACGTTTCTAATAAACGTGTTCTGAAAAATAATTCTTTTATTATATCTCTATGTATTGAGGCAAAAGACGCTGTAAGTGATAAACGTCAGACAAGCTTGCAAGAGCTTTTACGATCTGGTTGCCCCTATTTTGTGGTGATTATAGCACATGGAAGGTGAGTAAGCGAGAGAAGGTCATTTGGTCGAGGGATCAGTTCAGTTCATGTACAAAGCGCACACCTACCATCTTATGTGTCCTAATGAAGGCGCATGTAATATCTACAAAAACACGCTTTTTCGTAACCTTCATTTGCTCCAGCTCGATAGGAAAATCCCCATTGAATTTTGTAGATAGGGAAAGCAAACATGTGGGAAAACCCAGCTTCTGATGCACAATCAGTACTGAAAAGTGCGCGAATAGCGACAATTGGGCTTATGATCCACACTAGCAGGGCGTTGCTTTTCATACACATGAGTGCGACATGTGTGCACACGCAGCGAAGGAAAAAGGAGGATATAGAGAGGACATACCCCAGTACGGTATGGTACGCGTGTGTTCGTATGACCTCGCTTTTTTTTGTCTCTTTAGGGGTAAAGTTCCTCAGACTGTGGGTCGTTCCCTCCCCTGTATATTTAGTATGTAGTCACGTAGATTATGACTTGCTCAATAGATGACGCTGTCTGTATATGTCCCTGAAAATAATATAACTAGAGGGCGATAGTGGTTTTCACACCATATCTACTAAGCGAAGGATGATGAGTTGGCGTCCGTCTATCCATTCGTATGCCCAAACGTCCATGCGTTCGTCCACTCGCCCATTCATCCGTGCTTCTGTCCGTTCGTTCGTGCGTTCATGCGTCCGTCTGTCCTTGCATGCCTCCATCTGTCCGTGCTTCCGTCCGTAATAATGTCATAATAATAGCAATCATTGGGAAAATATAAAAAAGTAATACCTTAACATATACAAGCGATCTTCCTACGCTTTCTTTTGCTTCATTATGTGTTGATCATGAGAGCAACATATCTGACAGCGTACGCCACAAAGGAAAATAGTGTAAAAACTGCTGGAATAGTCTTGTTTTTTTCAGAAGGGCGAAACCCAATGCACAAAGTTGATTAGCCTTGTTGCACCAATCCCATGTTTCATTAGAACAGCATGGTAGTGCCAGTTTCGCAAGCCGACCTGTTCAGTAAATTAAGCGCGGGATTCTAGCTTGGCGTGTTTCTTTTTCAGACTTGGCTGCTTTAATTAGAGCTCCTTATTGCACCATGAAGTCGCGTTCTAAACAAATGGAAAGAAGAAGGTGAAGATATACCCTATGCGTCCTAATTAGCCTGTGTGAAGGTAGCGATCCATGAACTTGAGAGCAAACAGAAAGAAATCTTCACTAACAGCAGGCAAGTAGAGGTCAGCATGGTAAAGCTAGGGCAAAACGAACCCTCTTATAGATATTCTCACTAAATGATATCGCTATTGCGGACGACTTGCGAAAGGTTTTGCAAAAGGCTAATAAGTAGGTACAGTGCTCTACATTTACAATTTAAGATCTCCACTTAGACTGCAACATGTGCTGCTTATACACATCTATGAAGCTCCAGCGTTGATGTGTTGCGAGAGGCATCACTACCGTGAAAAGCAAAATCTGTGCACAAGTGTTATCCGCAGTGTTCCTGTTTGTGGGGACATTTTTAAAGCTCCTACCGAGAATAAGAAAGCCAGAAGGTGTCCCCGAATGAAAGCTTCATGATTGTGAATTTCCAGCGCACATCTCCTTGTAGAAGTCAAGGGGTATTCTCATCGTTACGTTTAATCAAGACAATTTGGAATACTTGTAATAGGCAGGTAAGGTGTGATTTACAGAGCTGTTACAAAGGTGGGTTTACGCATATACCCGCATGCGATCAAATGGATGGGGTCAAGAGTCCCTTTCCGCTACTGTAAGGTAACAGTGTGTTATTTTACCTATGTTTTAATGGCGAACCTCTTCACCAATTCTGTACTAATGAGTTCATTCAGAAAAGTACCATTATCATGAACAACTACGGGCTCCAAAGCTTGGCCATATCTCACTGTTCCCTAGTGGTCCTCTGAAAACGAAGAAGACAACAGTTGGCTTATCACATGAGCCCCAAGCGACGGTGGCGAGCAGAACACCTGGTTACGTACAATGTGAAAGCAACAGGGAACGTAAAGGGCAAAAGTGATTGCAAGAAGATCCTCAAGCGGCAGCGAACCTACACGTACGATGACGCGCCCGTCGAGGCACCAACGCTTGTTTGCCCTTCAATGGGCACGTCGTGTAAACTGAGGCGCAAACGCTCGTTTTCAATGCGCGTTTTTGTCTGCGGAGTTTGGCCAACGATGACTGCTTGTGGTTAAACTTGAACCTTTATCTGCGCTGAGAATTGACATGGGAACAAGCTAACATCATCTAGCTGAAGCCTAGCAACAGCCTAGGAGCAAGCTGAGACGTCCCCCGCTACGCCACCGATCGCCAAAGAGAAGGAAGATCACTCAACTCTTTTTCTATCCGGTTCCCTCTTGGCTACGTGTCTCAATCACTTTCCACATACAGGGATTCTTGCTGGGGCGAGGAAGTAAGGGACGCTATGACCTGTTTCTGTTTACTGACTCATTACATTTAATAAACACTGCAAACATCGTATACCGCGTACATCAACCACTACACCAAATTATAACGCATTATTTACACACTCGCGACGTGCGACGCAGGATACATAAGGAAAATAACCTTGACAAAACAATGGTGCGACCATACAAAGTAAACACACGATGACACAAATGGTAAAGTCATTAATTAATAAAACCGCGCAATGTCTCAATATTCCGCATTCCTTCCCGCAAAACTCGTTTAAGTAAGGGAGGTGAAGTTCATCTCACAGAATGTCCATGTAGTCGGGGCCTCGGAGTTGGCTGCTCGAATCGGGGCCAAAGGTTGGATCATGGCGACGAGGTCTGATCTGTCCAATTCGTCAGCGTCTTCATCGTCTTCGTCGTCGTCGCCTACGTCGTGCCTCTCAATGATTTCCATCGTATCCCTCTTTCATAACGCTCCATTCACTCGCCTCCCATCCCTAACTTTCATTCCTCATCGTACCGTCCTTGCCCCAGTCATAATCTCATCGCCCCTCATCGCTATCTCTTCGCACCGTTATCTTCTTGTTCCATTCCGTCTCTCTACCATCTCGAGCTCATCGTATCGTACCTCTCTGACTCCCCTCGCATCGTCTCGTAGTTCCTTTTTGTAGGACCCGACTCCGTCCTACCGGAGCACCAAACCAATCGCCACTATCCACGCGGCATATTTCTATGTCAGTCGGT
>NW_023607584.1:0-36748 GCF_013339725.1 Rhipicephalus microplus
TATACGGTGGACTATTGGTCAGCTGCCAGTTAGCAATATGTTCACGTGCTACGTGACGCCAAACAGGCTCATAAGGAGTGTGCCACGCTCGCCGCCATGGCTACTAGTGGCGCTGACTGACACTCCCACGTTTAAGTTGACATAGATACCCAATAAAGTGGCTGGGAAGATGGCTGTCGTAGTAGCTCAGTGGTAGACCATCGAACGCGTTATTCGAAGGTCGCCGGTTCGGATCCTGTCCACGGCAAGGTATCTTTTCACCCACTTTTCTTTCTTCTCATTTACATTACAGTTGGCCTAATAACTTACCCTGTACCTTCGTTGGCATTATTGTCTGTTATATCTCATTATTATTGTGTAAAACACGAAAAACGAGCCGTTAAGTTTACACTTGTTTCCCTCATTCATTAACGAGGGTCTCGTACTGGCAGACTTGGTGCCTCTAGGTTGTATACGGTGGACTATTGGTCAGCTGCCAGTTAGCAATATGTTCACGTGCTACGTGACGCCAAACAGGCTCATAAGGAGTGTGCCACGCTCGCCGCCATGGCTACTAGTGGCGCTGACTGACACTCCCACGTTTAAATTGACATAGATACCCAATAAAGTGGCTGGGAAGATGGCTGTCGTGGTAGCTCAGTGGTAGACCATCGAACGCGTTATTCGAAGGTCGCAGGTTCGGATCCTGTCCAAGGCAAGGTATCTTTTCACCCACTTTTCTTTCTTCTCCTTTACATTACAGTTGGCCTAATAACTTACCCTGTACCTTCGTTGGCATTATTGTCTGTTATATCTCAATATTGTTACGTGATTTCGTCTGACTGAAAGAGGGCATAGTGGGGCATACCCAAGAAAAGGTGCCTCAGACTGATAGTAAAGAAGGTGACGTTGTGGGTGAGCTGCGTTGTGGCTGCGGACTGACAGCTGTTATTTTCCACGTAACATTTTGGTGGAAGTGCTGGGTGCTCTTCTGACAACGGAGCTACGCAGTGGACGCCTCCTTAAGTCTGCTACCATGGCTCCGGTTGAGGATGCGGCTTCGCCACCTACCTCAGCAACGACAGCAACCAGGTACGTCGCCCTAACGCAACCCCGTGATCCTGGTACCTTTACTGGAGAGGACAACGCGAATGTGGACAAGTGGCTTAGCATGTACGAGCGCGTCAGCAAACAATATGGCTGGGACCCAACCGTTATGCTAGCGAATGTATTTTCTATCTTGACAAGACCCCTCGCTTCTGGTTTGAGACCCACGAGCGCGAAATCACAAGCTGGGAAATGTTTAAACAACAGCTCCGCGACCTCTTTGGCAACCCGTTTGGTCAACAGCTTGATGCCCGAAAGCAATTGGCCGTACGTACACAGACGTCCACTGAGCCCTACTTGACTTATATTTAAGACGTCTTAGCGTTGTGTCAAAGGGCCGATCCCAACATGACTGAGGCCGACAAGATTTCGCACGTTTCAAAAGGAATCGCTGACGATGCGTTCAGCCTGCTTGTATTTACCAACGTAACGACCATCGACGCCGTGATCAAAGAGTGCCGCCGTCTCGAGCAGGCGAAGAGTCGACGCATTTTGCAGCAGTTTCAGCGCCTACCCAACACCGCGGCAACGTCGTCTTGCGAAGCCACTCCTTGTCATCCGTCTACAACCGAAGACGTGACGCTCATCATCCGACGTGAACTCGAGGCCGCTTACCCGGCTGCCAACAAACCTACGTTGCCCGACGCCTCAACGCCAGCTGTCGCCTTGATCCAGGCTGTTGTCCCCAGAAATTCGCTAACCTTGGTATTCTGTCCACTGCACCCACCCTGGATAATATTGGCCCCTCGATAGCTTCTGTGGACATGAGACGTCGCCGTCCGTACTCTATTCGAACCAGGAACCCGTCTGAATGGCGAACAGCTGATGATAAGCCGATCTGCTTCCGCTGTGGTCGCGCTGGACACATCGCTCGTTACTGCCGCAGCCAATGGCTATCTATGTCTTCTGGCTCGTACCCCCTTACAGTAACTCATTCCGTCCACCAAACCACCGTTATCCGACCGTCGCAGGTTCGGATCCTGTCCCCCGGCAAGGTATCTTTTCGCCCACTATTCTTTCTTTTCCTTTACATTACAGTTGGCCTAATAACTTACCCTGTACCTTCGTGGGAATTATTGTCTGTTAGATCTCAATATTGTTACGTGATTTCGTCTGACTGAAAGAGGGCATAGTGGGGCATACCCAAGAAAAGGTGCCTCAGACTGATAGTAAAGAAGGTGACGTTGTGGGTGAGCTGCGTTGTGGCTGCGGACTGACAGCTGTTATTTTCCACGTAACATTTTGGTGGAAGTGCTGGGTGCTCTTCTGACAACGGAGCTACGCAGTGGACGCCTCCTTAAGTCTGCTACCATGGCTCCGGTTGAGGATGCGGCTTCGCCACCTACCTCAGCAACGACAGCAACCAGGTACGTCGCCCTAACGCAACCCCGTGATCCTGGTACCTTACTGGAGAGGACAACGCGAATGTGGACAAGTGGCTTAGCATGTACGAGCGCGTCAGCAAACAATATGGCTGGGACCCAACCGTTATGCTAGCGAATGTATTTTCTATCTTGACAAGACCCCTCGCTTCTGGTTTGAGACCCACGAGCGCGAAATCACAAGCTGGGAAATGTTTAAACAACAGCTCCGCGACCTCTTTGGCAACCCGTTTGGTCAACAGCTTGATGCCCGAAAGCAATTGGCCGTACGTACACAGACGTCCACTGAGCCCTACTTGACTTATATTTAAGACGTCTTAGCGTTGTGTCAAAGGGCCGATCCCAACATGACTGAGGCCGACAAGATTTCGCACGTTTCAAAAGGAATCGCTGACGATGCGTTCAGCCTGCTTGTATTTACCAACGTAACGACCATCGACGCCGTGATCAAAGAGTGCCGCCGTCTCGAGCAGGCGAAGAGTCGACGCATTTTGCAGCAGTTTCAGCGCCTACCCAACACCGCGGCAACGTCGTCTTGCGAAGCCACTCCTTGTCATCCGTCTACAACCGAAGACGTGACGCTCATCATCCGACGTGAACTCGAGGCCGCTTACCCGGCTGCCAACAAACCTACGTTGCCCGACGCCTCAACGCCAGCTGTCGCCTTGATCCAGGCTGTTGTCCACGAGAAATTCGCTAACCTTGGTATTCTGTCCACTGCACCCACCCTGGATAATATTGGCCCCTCGATAGCTTCTGTGGACATGAGACGTCGCCGTCCGTACTCTATTCGAACCAGGAACCCGTCTGAATGGCGAACAGCTGATGATAAGCCGATCTGCTTCCGCTGTGGTCGCGCTGGACACATCGCTCGTTACTGCCGCAGCCAATGGCTATCTATGTCTTCTGGCTCGTACCCCACTTACAGTAACTCATTCCGTCCACCAAACCACCGTTATCCGACCCGCACTGAGTCTACAGTATTTACTGCCCCTGAGGATTACGGCCACCCTGTCCCGTCGTCGCCACCGCCTCAAAGCCGCCCTTCTCGTTCAAATACGCGTCGAAGCTCTCCCTCACCATCGTTTAACCGCCGCATGTCCCTGGAAAACTAGGCTGCGCAGCTTCTGGAGGTGAAGCTGCCCTGTCGACCTTACCCAAAAATCCTCTGTTGCCCTTACGTTTGAACCGGTACACCCTAGAAGTATATGTTGATGGCACACTTGTTGAAGCTTTGATAGATACGGGCGCTCACATCTGTAATATGAGTTCGCGTTTTTGTCGTCGCATGAAGAAGGTTCTCACGCCCCCCTTGACCAGTGTCGTCCAAGTTGCAGATGGTGCAACAGTCCCTGTCGTCGGTATGTGCACAGCTCAACTTACCGTAGCCGGTCATCGAGTGGTCGTCCTTTTTACCATGCTTGCAACATGTCTCCACGACCTCATACTAGGCCTCAATTTTCTTGCTGCCAATTGTGCTCTAATTGATTGCTCCGCTGGGGTCCTCCGCCTTGAACTGCCACAAATCAGTGCCGCCCCGTACCAACCTACATGCCGATTACAATGCAGCGACTTTGTTCGCCTGCCCTGCAAAACTGTGACGTACTCAAAACATGTCTCCACGACCTCATAACTCGGCCTCAATTTTCTTGCTGCCAACTTGTGCTCTAATTGATTGCTGCGCTGGGTCCATCCGCTTGAACTGCCACAAATCAGTGCCGCCCCGTACCAACCTACATGCCGATTACACTGCAGCCGGACCTCTCGTTCGCCTGCCCTGCACAAACTTTGCCGTACGTCAATTTCTGTGCTCACCAGCTGTGCCCGATGGTGATATTACGCTACGCTCTCACCGACGTACTCCTTGCGCACAATGTTGCAGTGCCCTATACGGTGCTCAGCATCACAGATAACAAAACTTGTCTACCTCTTGTCAATTTCGGCTACATGAATCAGGTGCTTCCACGAGGCATTTCTGTGGCCCACCTGGGTCCGTTGCTCGATTCACAAATTGAAGTGCTTGCCTTAGACACAATTGTTTCACCGCAGCGCACATCACTCGCAACACATTCGGGCAGCCGTCAAATTGTAGACATGATCGCCACTGATCTTCCGCCTCCGCAAGTTGAAGCCCTACAACATCTTCTCGAGGCCTACCAGGATATTTTCGATTTTGGCGACCGACCTCTTGGGCAGACGTCCTTTGTCCAGCATCGCATACACACAGGTGACGCCAACCCTGTTCACCGCCGTCCCTACAGAGTGTCTGCTTTTGAGCGGAGCATAATTCAGAAGGAGGTGAACAAGATGCTAGCAAAGGACATTATTGAACCATCCTCCAGTCCCTGGGCATCCCCGGTTGTATTAGTTAAAAAGAAGGACGGATCTTGGCGATTTTGTGTGGACTATCGCCACTTTAACAACATCACCAAGAAAGACGAATACCCTCTGCCCCGCATTGACGACGCCCTTGATTGCCTCCATGGTGCCGCCTACTTTTCTTCCATCGATCTTCGTTCTGGTTATTGGCAGATTGCCGTGGACCCCATGGAACGAGAGAAGACGGCTTTTGTAACACCCGATGGCCTCTACCAATTCAAAGTCATGCCTTTCGGCCTATGTAATGCCCCCGCCACCTTTGAACGAATGATGGACTCCCTGCTCCATGGATTCAAGTGGTCTACGTATCTTTGTTACCTGGATGACGTGATTGTGTTTGCTCCCACTTTTGAAGCGCACCTTGAGAGACTGTCGAAAATTCTTGATGTATTCCGTCTCGCCGGCCTTCAGCTGAATTCATCCAAGTGCCGGTTTGGTCGCCGTCGCATTACAATACTTGGACATATTGTTGACGCTTACGGCGTACAGCCTGACCCAGAAAACGTTCGAGCTGTGAAGGACTTTCCTGTGCCAAAAACCGCCAAAATGTCCGCAGCTTTGTGGGGCTCTGCTCCTATTTTCGGCGGTTCATCAAGAACTTCGCAGAAATCGCTCGGCCCCTAACAGATTTACTCAAACCAGATGAGACGTTTACCTGGGGTCCCTCGCAAGCAGCAGCATTTTCCGAACTTGACCGCTTTGCTTACTTCTTCTCCTGTGCTGGCTCACTTCGACCCTACGGCACCGACAAAAGTGCGCACCGATGCCAGCGGTTACGGAATAGGCGCTGTGTTGGCTCAGCAACAACGTGGGCGGCATCGCATGATAGCTTATGCCAGCAGGCTGCTGTCCACCTCGGAGCGCAATTATTCCATCACAGAGCGCGAATGCCTAGCGCTGGTGTGGGCAGTCGCGAAATTTCGCCCTTACTTATAAGGCCGACCCTTTATAGTTCGCACCAACCACCACGCTCTCTGCTGGCTCGCCTCCCTCAAAGATCCCACAGGTCGTCTCGCCCGCTGGGCACTCCGCCTTCAGGAGTATTCTTACACCGTAGTGTATAAATCAGGAAAACTGCACAAAGATGTGGATTGTCTGTCACGCTACCCTGTGGCCGACTGCAATCCTACGAGCTCTGATTCTGTGGGCTGCGTCCTTTCCATCTCCCAGCTGCTTCATCTCGGGGACGAGCAGCGCCGCGATCCGGATATCAGCCGCCTAATACAACAGCTCGAATCTTCACCGCAAGACGCTTCTGTTCGCAAGTTTACCCTAAAGGACCACACCTTATATCGGCGTAATTTATCGCCCAATGGTCACGACCTACTTCTGGTTATACGAAAGCACCTGCGTTCCACAGTCCTACGTGAGCTTCATGACGCGCCAACCGCGGGTCACCTTGGTGTCTTTCGCACATATCACCGTGTCCGCCGCCGCTTCTACTGGCCTGGCCATTCACGCTCTGTACGCCGTTATGTCAACGCTTGTGAAATACACCAACGTCGCAAAAAGCCGACGGGATTCCCTTCCGGATATCTTCAGCACATCGACATCCCATCAGAGCCATTCTTCCGTGTTGGTTTGGACCTCCTCGGTCCCTTCCCAACATCCGCCTCCGGAAACAAGTGGGTCGCGGTGGCTACGAATTACACAACCCGTTATGCAGTTACGCGAGCCATGCCCACAAGCTGCGCTACAGACGTAGCTGATTTTTTACTACGCGATCTCATTTTAGTGCATGGAGCCCCTCGTCAACTGCTGACAGACCGAGGCCGTACGTTCCTATCGAAAGTGGTTGACGATATCCTGCGTTCCTGCTCTACCCAACATAAGCTCACGACATCATACCACCCCCAGACAAACGGGCTTACAGAACGTTTAAACCACACCCTGACAGACATGCTATCAAAATACGTCTCGGCCGACAATCGTGATTGGGACCTTGCACTACCCTATGTGACGTTCGCATACAATTCCTCCCGGCATGACACTGCTGGGTACTCGCCATTTTACCTTCTGTTTGGACGCGAACCAACATTGCCGTTGAATACCATCCTGCCAGCCGCTGCGCAGTCTACTTCTGAATATGCACGCGAAGCTATTACCCGAGCTGCCCACGCTCGTCAGCTTGCCCGCAGCAGATTAATGGCGTCCCAAGACTCACAAAAGCATCGTTACGACGAGCGGCATCGCGACGAACACTTTCCAACAGGTTCCCTCGTTCTTCTTTGGTCTCCTACGCGACATGCAGGCCTTTCAGAAAAACTTCTCTCTCGTTTCACGGGCCCAAACCGTGTGCTTAGACGAGTGACCGACAATACATATGATATTGTCAATGATAATCCATCAACCTCTTCCGCTCTGCTGTCAAGGGACATCGTCCACGTATCAAGGCTCAAGCGTTACCACACTGCTCCTGCTGTGGCCCCGTAAACTCGCCGGGTCGGCGCTTTTGCCGCCGGGGTCGTGTTACGTGATTTCGTCTGACTGAAAGAGGGCATAGTGGGGCATACCCAAGAAAAGGTGCCTCAGACTGATAGTAAAGAAGTGGACGTTGTGGGTGAGCTGCGTTGTGGCTGCGGACTGACAGCTGTTATTTTCCACGTAACAATATTATTGCGTGAAACACTGAAAACGAGCCGTTAAGTTTACACTTGTTTCCCTCATTCATTAACGAGAGTCTCGTACTGGCAGACTTGGTGCCTCTAGGTTGTATACGGTAGACTATTGGTCAGCTGCCAGTTGGAAATATGTTCACGTGCTACGTGACGCCAAACAGGCTCATAAGGAGTGTGCCACGCTCGCCGCCATGGCTACTAGTGGCGCTGACTGACACTGCCACGTTTAAATTGACACAGATAGCCAATATGATGGCTGGGAAGATGGCTGTCGTGGTAGCTCAGTGGTAGACCATCGAACGCGTTATTCGAAGGTCGCAGATTCGGATCCTGTCCACGGCAAGGTATCTTTTCACCCACTTTTCTTTCTTCTCCTTTACATTACAGTTGGCATAATAACTTACCCTGTACCTTCGTTGGCATTATTGTCTGTTATATCCATTATATTGTGTAAAACACGCAAAACGAGCCTCATAAGTTTACACTTGTTTCCCTTATTCATTAACGAGGTCTCGTACTGGCAGACTTGGTGCCTCTAGGTTGTATATGGTGGACTATTGTCAGCTGCCAGTTAGCAATATGTTCACGTGCTACGTGACTGCCAAACAGGCTCATAAGGAGTGTGCCACGCTCGCCGCCATGGCTACTAGTGGCCGCTGACCTGACACTCCCACGTTTAATTGACATAGATACCAATGAAGTGGCCGGGAAGATGGCTGTCGTTGTTAGCTCAGTGGTAGAGCATCGAACGCGTTATTCGAAGGTCGCAGGTTCGGATCCTGTCCACGGCAAGGTATCTTTTCACCCACTTTTCTTTCTTCTCATTTACATTACAGTTGGCCTAATAACTCACCCTTTACCTTCGTTGGAATAATTGTCTGTTATATCTCATTATTATTGTGTAAAACACGAAAAACGAGCTCTTAAGTTTACACTTGTTTTCCCTTATTCATTAACGAGGGTCTCGTACTGGCAGACTTGGTGCCTCTAGGTTGTATACGGTGGACTATTGGTCAGCTGCCAGTTAGCAATATGTTCACGTGCTACGTGACGCCAAACAGGCTCATAAAGGAGTGTGCCACGCTCGCCGCCATGGCTACTAGTGGCGCTGACTGACACTCCCACGTTTAATTGACATAGATACCCAATAAAGTGGCTGGAAAGATGGCTGTCGTGGTAGCTCAGTGGTAGACCATCGAACGCGTTATTCGAAGGTCGCAGGTTCGGATCCTGTCCACGGCAAGGTATCTTTTCACCCACTTTTCTTCTCATTTACATTACAGTTGGCCTAATAACTTACCCTGTACCTTCGTTGGCATTATTGTCTGTTATATCTCATTATATTGTGTAAAACACGAAAAACGAGCCCTTAAGTTTACACTTGTTTCCCTTATTCATTAACGAGGGTCTCGTACTGGCAGACTTGGTGCCTCTAGGTTGTATACGGTGGACTATTGGTCAGCTGCCAGTTAGCAATATGTTCACGTGCTACGTGACGCCAAACAGGCTCATAAGGAGTGTGCCACGCTCGCCGCCATGGCTACTAGTGGCGCTGACTGACACTCCCACGTTTAATTTGACATAGATACCCAATAAAGTGGCTGGGAAGATGGCTGTCGTGGTAGCTCAGTGGTAGACCATCGAACGCGTTATTCGAAGGTCGCAGGTTGGAATCCCGTCCACGGCAAGGTATCTTTTCACCCACTTTTCTTCTCATTTACATTACAGTTGGCCTAATAACTTACCCTGTACCTTCGTTGGCATTATTGTCTGTTATATCTCATTAATATTGTGTAAAACACGAAAACGAGCCCTTAAGTTTACACTTGTTTCCCTTATTCATTAACGAGGGTCTCGTACTGGCAGACTTGGTGCCTCTAGGTTGTATATGGTGGACTATTGGTCAGCTGCCAGTTAGCAATATGTTCACGTGCTACGTGACGCCAAACAGGCTCATAAGGAGTGTGCCACGCTCGCCGCCATGGCTACTAGTGGCGCTGACTGACACTCCACGTTTAAATTGACATAGATACCAATAAAGTGGCTAGGGAAGATGGCTGTCGTGGTAGCTCAGTGGTAGAGCCATCGAACGCGTTATTCGAAGGTCGCAGGTTCGGAATCCTGTCCACGGCAAGGTATCTTTTCACCCACTTTTCTTCTTCATTTACATTACAGTTGGCCTAATACTACCCTGTACCTTCGTTGGCATTATTGTCTGTTATATCTCATATTATTGTGTAAAACACGAAAAACGAGCTCTTAAGTTTACACTTGTTTCCCTTATTCATTAACGAGGGTCTCGTACTGGCAGACTTGGTGCCTCTAGGTTGTATATGGTGGACTATTGGTCAGCTGCCAGTTAGCAATATGTTCACGTGCTACGTGACGCCAACAGGCTCATAAGGAGTGTGCCACGCTCGCCGCCATGGCTACTAGTGGCGCTGACTGACACTCCCACGTTTAATTGACATAGATACCCAATAAAGTGGCTGGGAAGATGGCTGTCGTGGTAGCTCAGTGGTAGAGCATCGAACGCGTTATTCGAAGGTCGCAGGTTCGGATCCTGTCCACGGCAAGGTATCTTTTCACCCACTTTTCTTTCTTCTCATTTACATTACAGTTGGCCTAATAACTACCCTGTACCTTCGTTGGCATTATTGTCTGTTAGATCTCATTATATTGTGTAAAACACGAAAAACGAGCCTTAAGTTTACACTTGTTTCCTTATTCATTAACGAGGGTCTCGTACTGGCAGACTTGGTGCCTCTAGGTTGTATATGGTGGACTATTGGTCAGCTGCCAGTTAGCAATATGTTCACGTGCTACGTGACGCCAAACAGGCTCATAAGGAGTGTGCCACGCTCGCCGCCATGGCTACTAGTGGCGCTGACTGACACTCCCACGTTTAAATTGACATAGATACCCAATAAAGTGGCTGGGAAGAGTGGCTGTCGTAGTAGCTCCTGGGTAGACATCGAACGCGTTATTCGAAGGTCGCAGGTTCGGATCCTGTCCACGGCAAGGTATCTTTTCACCCACTTTCTTTCTTCTCATTTACATTACAGTTGGCCTAATAACTTACCCTGTACCTTCGTTGGCATTATTGTCTGTTAGATCTCAATTATATTGTGTAAAACACGAAAAACGAGCCCTTAAGTTTACACTTGTTTCCCTTATTCATTAACGAGGGTCTCGTACTGGCAGACTTGGTGCCTCTAGGTTGTATACGGTGGACTATTGGTCAGCTGCCAGTTAGCAATATGTTCACGTGCTACGTGACGCCAAACAGGCTCATAAGGAGTGTGCACGCTCGCCGCCATGGCTACTAGTGGTGCTGACTGACACTCCACGTTTAAATTGACATAGATACCAAATTAAGTGGCTGGGAAGATGGCTGTCGTGGTAGCTCAGTGGTAGAGCATCGAACGCGTTATTCGAAGGTCGCAGGTTCGGATCCTGTCCACGGCAAGGTATCTTTTCACCCACTTTTCTTTCTTCTCATTTACATTACAGCTGGCCTAATAACTCACCCTGTACCTTCGTTGGAATTATTGTCTGTTAGATCTCATATATTGTGTAAAACGCGAAAAACGAGCCCTTAAGTTTACACTTGTTTCCCTTATTCAATAACGAGGGTCTCGTACTGGCAGACTTGGTGCCTCTAGGTTGTATATGGTGGACTATTGGTCAGCTGCCAGTTAGCAATATGTTCACGTGCTACGTGACGCCAAACAGGCTCATAAGGAGTGTGCCACGCTCGCCACCATGGCTACTAGTGGCGCTGACTGACACTCCCACGTTCAAATTGACATAGGATACCCAATAAAGTGGCTGGGAAGATGGCTGTCGTGGTAGCTCAGTGAGTAGAGCATCGAACGCGTTATTCGAAGGTCGCAGGTTCGAATCCTGTCCACGGCAAGGTATCTTTTCACCCACTTTTCTTTCTTGTCATTTACATTACATTTGGCCTAATAACTTACCCTGGTCCTTCGTTGGCATTATTGTCTGTTATATCTCATTAATATTGTGTAAAACACGAAAAACGAGCCGTTAAGTTTACACTTGTTTCCCTCATTCATTACCGAGGGTCTCGTACTGGCAGACTTGGTGCCTCTAGGTTGTATACGGTGGACTATTGGTCAGCTGCCAGTTAGCAATATGTTCACGTGCTACGTGACGCCAAACAGGCTCATAAGGAGTGTGCCACGCTCGCCGCCATGGCTACTAGTGGCGCTGACTGACACTCCCACGTTTAAGTTGACATAGATACCCAATAAAGTGGCTGGGAAGATGGCTGTCGTAGTAGCTCAGTGGTAGACCATCGAACGCGTTATTCGAAGGTCGCAGGTTCGGATCCTGTCCAAGGCAAGGTATCTTTTCACCCACTTTTCTTTCTTCTCATTTACATTACAGTTGGCCTAATAACTTACCCTGTACCTTCGTTGGCATTATTGTCTGTTAGATCTCATTAATATTGTGTAAAACACGAAAAACGAGCCTTAAGTTTACACTTGTTTCCCTTATTCATTAACGAGGGTCTCGTACTGGCAGACTTGGTGCCTCTAGGTTGTATACTGGTTGACTATTGGTCAGCTGCCAGTTAGCATATGTTCACGTGCTACGTGACGCCAAACAGGCTCAAAAGGAGTGTGCCACGCTCGCCGCCATGGCTACTAGTGGCGCTGACTGACACTCCCACGTTTAATTGACATAGATACCCAATAAAGTGGCTGGGAAGATGGCTGTCGTGGTAGCTCAGTGGTAGAGCATCGAACGCGTTATTCGAAGGTCGCAGGTTCGGATCCTGTCCACGGCAAGGTATCTTTTCACCCACTTTTCTTTCTTCTCATTACATTACAGTTGGCCTAATAACTTACCCTGTACCTTCGTTGGCATTATTGTCTGTTAGATCTCATTAATATTGTGTAAAACACGAAAAACGAGCCCTTAAGTTTACACTTGTTTCCCTTATTCATTAACGAGGGTCTCGTACTGGCAGACTTGGTGCCTCTAGATTGTATACTGTGGACTATTGGTCAGCTGCCAGTTAGCAATATGTTCACGTGCTACGTGACGCCAAACAGGCTCATAAGGAGTGTGCCACGCTCGCCGCCATGGCTACTAGTGGCGCTGACTGACACTCCCACGTTTAAATTGACATAGATACCCAATAAAGTGGCTAGGGAAGATGGCTGTCGTGTAGCTCAGTGGTAGAGCATCGAACGCGTTATTCGAAGGTCGCAGGTTCGGATCCTGTCCACGGCAAGGTATCTTTTCACCCACTTTTCTTTCTTCTCATTTACATTAAAGTTGGCCTAATAACTTACCCTGTACCTTCGTTGGAATTATTGTCTGTTAGATCTCATTAATATTGTGTAAAACACGAAAAACGAGCCCTTAAGTTTACACTTGTTTCCTTATTCATTAACGAGGGTCTCGTAGCTGGCAGACTTGGGCCTCTAGGTGTGTATATGGTGGACTATTGGTCAGCTGCCAGTTAGCAATATGTTCACGTGCTACGTGACGCCAAACAGGCTCACAGGAGTGTGCCACGCTCGCCGCCATGGCTACTAGTGGCGCTGACTGACACTCCACGTTTAAATTGACATAGATAACCAATAAGTGGCGGGAAGATGGCTGTCGTTGTAGCTCAGTGGTAGACGCATCGAACGCGTTATTCGAAGGTCGCAGGTTGGATCCTGTCCACGGCAAGGTATCTTTTCACCACTTTTTTCTTTTCTCTTTACATTACAGTTGCCTAATAACTTACCCTGTACTTCGTTGGCATTATTGTCTGTTAGATCTCAATATATTGTGTAAAACACGCAAAACGAGCCGTTAAGGTTTACACTTGTTTCCCTCATTCATTAACGAGGGTCTCGTACTGGCAGACTTGGTGCCTCTAGTTTGTATACGGTGGACTATCGGTCAGCTGCCAGTTAGCAATATGTTCACGTGCTACGTGACGCTAAGCAGGCTCATAAGGAGTGTGCCACGCTCGCCACCATGGCTACTAGTGGCGCTGACTGACACTCTCACGTTCAATTGACATAGATACCCAATAATGTGGCTGGGAAGAAGGCTGTCGTAGAAACTCAGTGGTAGACCACCGAACGCGTTATTCGAAGGTCGCAGGTTCGGATCCCGTCCAAGGCAAGGTATCTTTTCACCCACTTTTCTTTCTTCTCATTTACAATACAGTTGGCCTAATAACTTACCCTGTACCTTCGTTGGCATTATTGTCTGTGTGAAGAGGAAAACGCATTGTTGGCAAGCAACATCGCCACCGCTTGGGTACTGGGTGCTGGGCTTGGCTCGCTCGGCTCGTGCTGATCATCGCCGGCATCTGCTTGACCGTTGCTCTTGTCCGATCGTGTTTCGTCGTAGGACCACCGTCGCAACAGTCGCCCATAAACCCTTTTTCAATTGGTGGAGGGTGCTGACATTCCCCGTCGCCTGAACCTGGGTGCTGCCATTCGCCGTGGCCTAAACCTGGAGCTGCGCAACCGAACGCTACCTCCCATCATGGCTACCAACAACGCGCAACCTGGCTCTTCCACTTCATCCCCCAGCAACCCCGGCGTTCTTCGTTTGCGAGAGCCAAAGTCTTTAGCGGAGCTGATGAGACCGACGTGGAAGACTGGTTCGCTAACTACGAACTGGTGAGCGCAAACAACAAGTGGGATGACGCGGACAAACTGACTAACGTCATCTTTTATCTCACTGACGTGGCCGAAATGTGGTATAACAACCACAAAAACGACATTATGACGTGGTCCATATTCAAAACGTCGTTTGCTGACGTTTTCGGCCGACCCGCTGTCCGCAAGTCCAGAGCCGAACAACGCTTGCGGACTCGCGCACAGAAGCCATCTGAATCGTTCACCAGTTATATCGAAGACATTATTGGTCTTTGCAACCGCTTGAACAACGCCATGCCTGAGTCGGAGAAGATTCAACACATCCTCAAAGGGATAAATGACGGCGCATTTCAGATGCTCCTGGCGCGCAATCCGGCCACCGTTGTGGAACTTGTGACGTTATGTCAAAGCTTCGACGAGTTGAGGAAGCAGCGTGCCCTGACTCGGCCATTTTCCTCACACGCTGACTCACTATCAAGTCTTACTTCTGTTCCTGATTACTCAACAACCCTGCAAGAGATCAAAGACTTTGTGCGTGAAGAAGTAGCTCGGCAGCTGTCGTTGATTCCCTTCACGCAGCAGCCGCCATCCTCTCGTCTGCCCTGCCCACTCCGCGACGTTATTGCCGAAGAGGTAGCTCAGGCTGTTCCCGTCGCTGCCCACCAGCAGCCTGTGGTCATGCCTGTTCCCCATGCGCCGGCTATGCAGTCCGTGGCCGCGCCTCTTACTTATGCCCAGGTGGTACGCAGCAGACCTCGCCAGCAGCTTTTGCCACCCATGCCTGCAGTTGCTCCCCACTCTACCCCTCTTTCGACACCTTGGGCCGCACCGCGAGTCAGCAATTCCTGGCGCACTGCTGACAATCGACCGATCTGCTACGCCTGCGGCACTCCAGGACACGTGGCACGATATTGTCGTCGTCGCTTCCAATCGCAACACAACACTACTTGGCCGTTACCGTATGACCCGCAGCCCATGCACCTACCTGCTCCCTATCCTTCTACCGCAGTATGGCTACACTAATCTTCCCGAGTCTCAGTCACCCCGGCCCCCAGCTCCGACTCACTCTCCCCGCTCACCGTCTCCACGCAGGCGATCTCTGTCCCCAATGCGTCCCCGACCCGCTTCCTCCAACCGGGAAAACTGAACGCCGCAGTTCCAGAGGCAAGAACTGCGCCGTCATCGAAATGCCCAAGTCCTCGCACTTCACCTTATAACGTCGTCGCCATATCTGTCGATTGTGTTTCTACCTTTGCCCTCATCGACACAGGTGCTGCCGTTTCTGTTATAGCCGCCCAGCTCTGCCGCTCCCTACGCAAAGTGACCATGCCGCTCTCTGGACTATCGCTTCGTACGGCTAGCACACAACCAGTTCGACCTCTCGGCACCTGTACAGCCCGCATTTTCATCCAGGGCTCTATGTACGTTGTCGAGTTCATCGTCCTTTCGGTGTGCTCGCATGACGTTATCCTCGGGTGGGACTTCCTGTCACATCATCATGCCGTCATCGACTGCGCACGCGCTGAAGTTCAATTTTCGCACCTGTCTGACGAACCTTTGCACGAAACTCTTGAGCGGTCCCCAAAACTCGTCGTACGTGAAGACACTGAAATTCCGCCAGCCTCTCTTGCCGTTGTCCCTGTTTGCTGCGATGACCATAACGACGCTACAGTAATGTTTACACCTTCCGACATTTTCATGAGCCGCAGAGCTGTTTCCTTGCCATCCGCTACACTCGACGTCCCTGCGGGCCGAAGCAATATTTTCGTCCACAACCCCCTTTCTGCACCGCTTACGCTACTTGCCGGCGAATGTCTCGGTCGAGTGGAGTACCTCGATTCCTCTTTATTCCTTAACATACCAGACGAATCGTGCAGTAGCGCCTCGACTGAACTTCATGCCCTTTCCCCACTGGAATGCCCACCGAGCTCATCGAGTGACACCTTCTCGAGTTCCATCGCCGACACCTTAAGTGCCCATGAACGCGCTGAGCTTCTTAATCTCCTCCAGCACTTCGCGAATTCATTCGACGTTTCTCAGCCGCAATTGGGTCGGACTTCCGCAGTGCACCACTACATTGACACCGGTTCACACCAGCAATTGCGTCAAAGACCGTACCGTGTCTCTGCTGCAGAACGTCACGTCATCAACGACCAGGTCGAAGAGATGCTACGCCGTCGCGTTATTCAACCATCGCACAGTTCTTGGGCATCTCCTGTCGTTCTAGTTCGAAAGAAGGATAGATCGATTCGATTTTACGTCGACTACCGGCGATTAAACAAGGTGACGCGGAAAGACGTCTATCCACAACCGCGCATCGACGACGCCCTTGACAGCCTCCAAGGAGCCGAATTCTTCTCCTCCTTAGACTTACGATCTGGATACTGGCGGGTTTCTATGGCAAAAGCTGATCGCCAGAAAACTGCGTTCATTGCACCAGATGGCCTGTACGAATTTAACGTAATGCCAATTGGTCTTTGTAATGCTCCTGCCACGTTTGAACGACTCATGGACAACACACTGCGTGGACTGAAGTGGTCTGTGTGTCTATGCTACCTCGACGATATTGTCGTTTTCTCTCCCGATTTTCCTACACATCTGCGTCGGCTCCAACTGGTTCTGACGTGTTTAACGAACGCTGGGCTCCAACTGAACCTTAAAAAGTGCCACTTCGCCGCGCGAGAGCTATCCATCTTAGGGCACATTGTGTCCAAGCATGGTGTTCGACGCTACCCTGCAAAATTGCGAGCAGTCGCTGAGTTCCCGAAACCTACTACACTGAAAGAATCACGCAGTTTTGTCGGACTATGCTCGTACTTCCGGCGCTTCGTGCGAAATTTTGCGTCGATCATGTCACCACTGACCAACCTCCTACGCTGGTGATGCAGACCTTTCATCCTGGTCTTCTGACTGCGACGTCGCGTTTGCGACGCTCCGTAGTCTGCTAACATCTCCTCCAATTCTTCGGCATTTCGACCCAACAGCTGCAACGGAAGTTCACACAGACGCTAGTGGGGTTGGTCTAGGCGCCGTCCTCGCCCAACGCAAGCCGGGCTACTCCGAATACGTCGTCACTTATGCGAGTCACACACTTACTAAAGCTGAGGTCAATTACAGCGTCACTGAAAAAGAGTGCTTGGCGCTAGTGTGGGCGCTTCGCAAGTTCCGCCCTTATTTGTACGGTCGCCCATTCGACTTGGTAACGGACCACCATGCACTTTGTTGGCTCGCCACATTGAAAGATCCTTCTGGCCGCCTAGCTCGGTGGGCACTGCAAATCCAGGAGTACGACATTCGTGTCATCTATCGCAGCGGACGCAAGCATTCTGACGCCGACGCCCTGTCGCGTTCGCCTTTACCTCCCGACTCGGCCTGCGGAACCACTGGTACCAACTCCGTCGCATCTCTCGACCTCGACTCCTTTACCAGTGAACAACACAAGGACCCGTGGATCACTTCCCTTTTTAACTGTCTCTCTGGATCGTCAACCACTGCGGTACCACGATCTCTCCGACGTCAAGCTGCACATTTCGCCATTCGTGATCGGCTGCTACACCGACGCAACTACGCCCCCGAAGGTCGTAAGTGGCTCTTGGTTGTCCCGCGCAGCTTGCGATCACAAATCTGCGCCTCCTTCCACGACGATCCCCAATGTGGTCATGCCGGAGTTTTCAAAACTTACGAACGCATTCGCCATCGCTTCTACTGGCGCGGAATGTATAATTTCGTTCGAAAATTCGTTATGGGCTGCCCTGACTGTCAACGCCGCAAATCACCGCCTTTCCACTCGTCCGGTTTGCTTCAACCGCTTCCATGCCCTGCCAAACCTTTCGATCGGATCGGAATCGATCTCTATGGCCCTCTACCGACAACATCAGATGAAAATCGGTGGATCATAGTCGCTGTGGACCATTTAACTCGCTACACTGAGACCGCCGCCCTTCCAAGTGCCACTGCGCGGGACGTAGCATCCCTTCATCCTTCATCGCTTCATACTACGACATGGTGCACCTCGAGAACTACTAAGCGACCGAGGTTGAGCCTTCCTATCAGAAGTCGTCACGTCTCTGCTTTCTGAATGCCATGTTGTTCATCGCAAGACCACGGCTTACCACCCGCAGACTAACGGGCTCACGGAAAGATTTAACCGCACCCTTGGCGATATGCTCGCCATGTATGTGACATCCGATCACACTAACTGGGATCGCATTCTTCCATTCATCACGTTCGCATATAACACCGCGACACAGTCTACCACTGGATTTTCACCTTTCTTTCTTCTTTATGGACGCGAACCATCTCACACCAGTCGACACTCGCCTTCCATACCGTCCTGACGCATTCGAATGCCCATCTGTGTCCGAAGCTGCCCGAAATGCGGAAGAGTGCCGTGAACTCGCACGCACCTTTACGTCACAGGAACAACAGCGCCAGAAAGAAAACAACGCCGACTCTTCACAAAGCCCCAGCTATTCCCCGGGATCACTTGTATGGCTGGCTGTTCTTTACCAAACCCCCGGCATTTCCTCAAAACTCGTTCCAAAGTACGAGGGCCCATACCGCGTTTTGGAGCAAACCTCGCCGGTGAATTTTCTCATCGAGCCACTTTCCCCATGTGACGACATGCGCCGGCGTGGATGTGACATCGTCCACGTCGCCCGCCTTAAGCCATATTATAGCCCTCTGCCTCCAGACTCTTAGGTCGCCAGGATGGCTCTTTTTTGGCGGGGGCAAATTGTGAAGAAGAAAACGCATTGTTGGCAAGCAACATCGCCACCACTTGGGTACTGGGTGCTGGGCTTGCTCGCTCGGCTCGTGCTGATCATCGCCGGCATCTGCTTGACCGTTGCTCTTGTCCGATCGTGTTTCGTCATAGGACCACCGTCGCAACAGACGCCAATAAATCCTTTTTTCATCTGTTATATCTCATTATTATTGTGTAAAACACGAAAAACAAGCCGTAAAGTGTACACTTGTTTCCATCCTTCATTAACGAGGGTCTTGTACTGGAAGATTTGGTGCCTCAATGTTGTATACACTGGACTATTGGTCAGCTGCCAGTTAGGAATATGTTCACGTGCTACGTGACGCCAAACAGGCTCATAAGGAGTGTGCCACGCTCGCCGCCATGGCTACTAGTGGCGCTGAGTGACACTCTCACGTTTAAATTGACATTGATACCCAATAAAGTTGCTGGGAAGATGGCTGTCGTGGTAGCTCAGTGGTAGACCATCGAACGCGTTATTCGAAGGTCGCAGGTTCGGATTCTGTCCATGGCAAGGTATCTGTTCACCCACTTTTCTTCGTTCTCATTTACATTACAGCTGGCCTAATAACTTACCCATTACCTTCGTTGGCATTATTGTCTGTTAGATCTCATTAATATTGTGTAAAACACAAAAAACGAGCCTTTAAGTTTACACTTGTTTCCCTTATTCATTAACGAGGGTCTCGTTCTGGCAGACTTGGTCCCTCTAGGTTGTATATGGTGGACTATTGGTCAGCTGCCAGTTAGCAATATGTTCACGTGCTACGTGATGCCAAAGGGGTTCACAAGGAGTGTGCCACGCTCGCCGCCATGGCTACTAGGGGCGCTGACTGACACTCCCACGTTCAAATTGACATAGGTACACAATAAAGTGGCTGGTAAGATGGCTGTCGTGGTAGCTCAGTGATAGAGCATCGAACTCGTTATTCGAAGGTCGCAGGTTTGAATCCCGTCCACGTCAAGGTATCTTTTCACTCACTTTTCTTCTCATTTATATTACAGTTGGCCTAATAACTTACCCTGTACCTTTGTTGGCATTATTGTCTGTTAGATCTCATAATATTGTGTAAAACACGAAAAACGAGCCGTTGTGTTTACCCTTGTTTCCCTTATTCATTAACGAGGGTCTCGTACTGGCAGACTTGGTGCCTCTAGATTGTATACTGTTGACTATTGGTCAGCTGCCAGTTAGCAATATGTTCACGTGCTACGTGACGCCAAACAGGCTCAAAAGGAGTATGCCACGCTCGCCGCCATGGCTACTAGTGGCGCTGACTGACACTCTCACGTTTAAATTGACATAGATACCCAATAAAGTGGCAGGGAAGATGGCTGTGGTTGTAGCTCAGTAGTAGAGCATCGAACGCGTTATTCGAAGGTCGCAGATTCGGATCCTGACCACAGCAAGGTATCTTTTCACCCACTTTTCTTCTTCTCCACGGCAAGGTATCTTTTCACCCACTTTTATTCTCATTTACATTACAGTTGGCATAATAACTTACCCTGTACCTTCGTTGGCATTATTGTTTATATCTCATTATTATTGTGTAAAACACGCAAAACGAGCCCTTAAGATTACACTTGTTTCCCCTATTCATTACCGAGAGTCTCGTACTGGCACACTTGGTGCCTCTCGGTTGTATACGGTGGACTATTGGTCAGCTACCAGTTAGCAATATATTCGCGTGCTACGTGACGCCAAACAGGCTCATAAGGAGTGTGCCACGCTCGCCGCCATGGACACTAGTGGCGCTGACTGACGCTCCCACGTTTAAGTTGTCATAGATACCCAATAAAGTGGCTGGGAAGATGGCTGTCGTAGTAGCTCAGTGGTAGTTCATCGAACGCGTTATTCGAAGGTCGCAGGTTCGGATCCCGTCCACGGCAAAGTATCTTTCCACCCACTTTTCTTTCTTCTCATTTACATTACAGTTGGCCTAATAACTTACCCTGTACCTTCGTTGGCATTACTGTCTGTTAGATCTCATTATTATTGTGTAAAACACGAAAAACGAGCCCTTAATTTTACACTTGTTTTCCTTATTCATTAACGAGGGTCTCGTAAAGGCAGACTTGGTGCCTGTAGGTTGTATACTGTGGACTATTGGTCAGCTACCAGTTAGCAATATGTTCACGTGCTACGTGATGCCAAACAGGCTCATAAGGAGTGTAAAACCTCGCCGTCATGCCTACTAGAGGCGCTGACTGACACTCTCACGTTTAAATTGACATAGATGCCCAATAAAGCGGCTGGGAAGATGGCTGTCGGGGTAGCTCCTTGGTAGAGCATTGAACGCGTTATTCGAAGGTCGCAGGTTTGGATCCTGTCCACGGCAAGGTATCTTTTCACCCACTTTTCTTTCTTCTCCCTTACATTACAGTTGGCCTAATAACTTACCCTGTACCTTCGTTTGCATTATTGTCTATTAGATCTCATTAATATTGTGTAAAGCACAAAAAAAGCCCTTAATTTTACACTTGTTTCCCTTATTCATTAACGAGGGTCTCGTAATGGCAGACCTTGTGCCTCTAGATCGTATACGGTGGACTATTGGCCAGCTGCCAGTTAGCAATATGTTCGCGTGCTACTTGACGCCAAACAGGCTCATATGGTGTGTGCCACGCTCGCTGCCATGGCTACTAGGGGCGCTGACTGACACTCCCACGTTCAAATTGACATAGATACTCAATAAAGTGGCTGGGAAGATGGCTGTCGTAGTAGCTCAGTTGTAGAGCATCGAACGCGTTATTCGAAGGTCGCAGGTTTGGGTCCTGTCCACGGCAAGGTATCTTTTCACCCACTTTTATTTCTTCTCATTTACAATACAGTGCCTAATAACTTACCCTGTACCTTCATTGGCATTATTGTCTTTTAGATCGCATTATTCGGTTGAGAGAGCACACTAACTCTCTAAAAGGCTCCGTTTCCAGCCACTTGTCAGGCCATTGTAGAAAGTGTGGTTGTCAGCCCATTTTTGACAAGTGTGTGATCATGGGACGATGTAAAAATTAGCGTGAGCGCGAGATTAGCGAAGCCTTTTATGAATTCAACAACTTATTGCTACCTGTGTTAGCGTAGTCTGAATTTTTCTTAGTTATCTGGGGTTTACTGATATGATTGGCTCTTGACAAGGTAAGCCATTTGGCACATGTATGTCTGATTTTGCTGATGTGGCGTGGTTATGCGCACATTCTGTCTTCCAATAAATTGCAGTTGGTTTGCAAAAAACTTTGGCTGTTCGTTCAGAGCTCTGTTCTCGTCTCTTCTATTCCCTCCCGTCGTTAGCGTTGTTAAGCACTTAATTCGTCTACTATCAGTACAATGGACTTGCACTTTTTTATAAGTTGATGCACTCAACACTGCCTACACCAATAGAAAGAATTATCCTATTATACATTTCCTTGTTATCCATCAGTGTAGAGCAGTGCTTGGCAACCTGTGGCTTGCAGAATGGTACTATGTGGACACCGGGATGAGGTCATAACACTAGGCTTGTGCAAATAGTGAGCATATAGGCTCGAAATGAATAGTAATATTGTTCAAAAAATTTTGCATCGAATTCTCATAGTATATATCGCATTATTATTAATGAAAAATGGGCATATTCGTTATGACCTAACAAACCTGCATCCTATTTTAAAGAAATCGAAAGAAGGCCTGTGCAGATATTATTTTTGGTTCAAAGGAAGTGAAAATAGCTTTAAATACTAGCAGTATTTGACTTTTGGTAGAATCCGAGTGATAACCTATAAAATATGTCACGCTTTAAAATTTACTAGATTTACAACATATTAGCTGGTATAACAAGTTTTTAAACTTACAAATGATGTATCGATGGGAGGGTAGTAAGTTCATTTAACCTTAAAATGAAACTTTGTGACAATGCAAGTTTTCCCTGGACAAGTGTTTTCACAGCTCAGCATCTCTTTACTGCAGTGAAGCCACCCTTACTTCAAATTACATGCGACAGATGTACACAATATTCCGTTCATTTCAAATACTTCAAATTTTGAACAATTTAAAATCGAACACAGTGATACTAGTTGGAATATACCCACAAGCATACAAAACACCCCACCACCCTAACAAACTGATGAATTCCTCCAAGACTTTTAGCATCTCTCAGTAAGCAACCTTAATGTGGATATTTGCACGTTGGCTAAGAAAGTTCAGCAACAAGTCGAATTCAAAGAGCTGTATCCTGTTATGCCTGTAACCGATGTTAGGAAACTGAAACTTTAGGATATGCATACTGAAAATAAGCGTGATTTATACTCTGTTTGAATGCAAAGCCCCACTCTCGCCCCCCTTCCGATTTGAGCCCCTACTGTGTTGGCTTCATGCAACTCTGCCTTCCGCCTCAAGAGGCTGCTGACCCTTGGTGTAGAGTATTGAGCGTGGAGACCAGTCCTTGGCTTCATGTCACTAGGTATAAACCCTATCGCTGTATACAAAAACAGGTGCTGAATGGCTTCCGGTTCTGTGTGCTGGCGTAGCCTAGCAGTATTGGTGAGGAACAGAAGCCCTAAAGAGTAGCCAGTTCATTTTCAAGAGTTTTCTTCCTGTGTCTGGTCAAATATTTAAAATGCACTTTCTTGCTAGATACAACACTATAAAAGTTAGTCCTTAACTTTGAACACCTCCCTTTTACCTGAAAGTGGAAAAAGTGTCTTCCTTTACTCAAGCACAACTTAAGATGTAAGATTTCTGCTTCGGTGCTTGAGTGTAATAAATGAGGTGAGCGGAAGTTTCTTGGTAGGAACACGTGCTGCTGCTACTATAATGTTGAAACTGACCAAAAAGGCAAATACAGTGTGTCATATAACCACCACAGTAAGCTGACTTATGATGAAAAATGCAAATCGCGTGCCTTTGACAATAAAGCAACACACAGACTCACAATTGCACTGCTGATTGCATGCTTGCCATTGTTGAAGTGGAACTGCATGTTATAATCTCCAGACTTTTCTGGAACCCTCACTTTCCTGAAGTGGTAAAAGCATCGGCCTGTTTGCATCGGCCTGTTTGGCCAATGTAACAGAGCCCACAAGAAAACAATATCTTGTATACAATTCCTAAAACACCTTCAATATAGCGCGTAGCGTCTTCCTTATTGCATGCTTTTTTCTTAGGTCCCTAACTGTTGACCCTGCGACATAGCCCTAGGAGCTTCTCGCGTGCGCAGGACACAACTGTTACACCTATTTTTGCCAGCTACGTTCTTTAGCCAATGGGAAACCTTGTGTACGTACGGAATGACATCCGTGCTAGAATGAGGCTTGTTGAGTAGGCTGTTGCTTTGTCCCTTATCAGGCACTCTTAGTGACGTGAGGAGAGTCTCGGCGATGAAAGTTAGCCGGGGATCAGGAAAACCTGCTTGTTGAAAGCGGTGCGAATCTGGTATGGCGAAACTGCGGTGTTGAATTTGGTGCGAAAATCTGCATTCTATCTGGTGGTGACAAGAGTGAGTTAAAGCTGTCCTTTAGGCATGTAAAAGCGATGCTTTGCTTGACTAGCTTAAAATAGACGGCCGTAAAAAGAAGAAGGCTTTTTTGAGCGTGGCTCGTACTGCGAAAAAACTTGGTTCACCAAAAAAAAAAGCATTTCTAAGTCCAGAAATCGTAGCTTGTCATCCGAAATAAGCTAAAGACCTTACTTCTAGTTGCTTCATTTCATGCTGAAATACGTCAAATATCTCACCGGTGGTTCGCCAAGGATCAAATTGATCGATGCGGTAAAACACTAAAATTTGTCAATGTAGCGTTAAGTTTTTTGTTTTCTCACGAATGTTGGCACCAGGAAATTGTGCAAATTGGGATTCTGTTGTCAAGGTTTTGCTGTATGCAATGAAACCTGGGGAATACATACCGTTAATACCACATATAGCTTGGATTCGCATATAGTCCGGGGTGTAATTTGGGGGTAGCAAACGCGAGAAAAAACTTTTCACCAGAGTATAGTCCCGAATAAAACAGAAAAAAACATATACAGTAAAATCTCGATGATGCGAATTCGGAGGGAACACTTAAAATATTCGTATCATCCCGAATTCGTATGAACCACAACAAAATACAGGTGATCATAAACATGAATGATAACTTTATTGCGATCAACTACTTCTTGCTGAAAAAGTCTATAATTTTTTTGCTTTTTTCTACTTTTACCGTCTTTTAAGAACGCCGCCTGAAAGGCACAAAACCGTGCCGTGTTTTTTTCACTCACGTTACCAGCGCTTACAGTGCGGCGCAGGACATCAAGGGAGTGGTGGCTTTCCGGCATTGACGGCAGGTCACATACGTCGACGTCTTCACCGTCACTGTCGGACTCCGTCTCTTTGACCTCGTCACCCAGTTCTTCAATAGATCGCAGCCCACAGGTGGCGACGTTATCATCCGCGGTGATGAAGTTTCGCACCGAAGCTTCAGTTTCTAGGTTCTCGCAGCCCATGATGTGTAGATCAGCGTCAGGTTCTTCGTTATTTTTTGTTGGAGCCGCATCTTGTCTTGAAAAAAATCCACACTTGTGAAAACAGTTCATGGAGGCCTGCACCACATTATCCCAGGACATCGCAAGGAAATGTATCGCATCCAGCAGACTAATCTGCAAGTTTTCATCTCTGCGCTCAATTTTCGCCAGAAGCCTCTGCACAAGCAATCCTTTAAAATGATGTTTGACGTTTTGAATCATTTTCACGTTCAGCGGCTCTCGTGTTTGCGGGAAGGAACCTTATGGCGACGTTGCAGTGATGGAAGTGCTGCTCCACTTGCTCCAAACTGCTCCAAAAGAGAAATGCTGCTCCATGCTGCTCCGAAGTGCAATATTTGCTAGTAACTGCTCCAAACCTGCTCCAAAGTGGTGTAGGCAAACTTAAAAGAATGAACTTGAACCATGGGACCATCCCATGAGCCTAAACGAAACCAAAGGCAAGCTGTACGCACTATCATCTTAGTATGCTACTTAGTGGCAGAAATCCAGAATACGAATTGGCCATGGTGTCCAATTCGTATTTTTAATATAGGTTGTATTTTTATCTATATAAGAAATAAATCATGCGTTCAAATAAAATTTTAAAAAATGAGCATGTGGTCCGAGCTCGAGCAATTACATTGTTCTAGTCTCTTTATTTACCTTTTTTCGATTTTCATAGTTCACACAGCTGAGGGGCATTTAACACAGGTACGCAGTAGAAGATAAAAAGCCTTTTAAAAAGTTAATTGAGCTATACTTAACTGTTACCTCAATTATATCACGTGCTAAAGCTAAATCTCAAGTAGGACGCTTGCAAGAGGTGTCCTCTCTAACCTGAACACAAAAGTCCGGATTCTCTTGACCTCCCCTCCCATGATTTACCCCAACTATACTGCTTGTATACTAGGTGCCTATTAGCACACGACATGCTTATTATTAAATGTAAATAGTTATTCGATGCTTACGTGATGTTATAGACTTCACGAGTCATTAGGAACATGCATCTGCTCTGAAAACACCTTTAGCAAACCTAAGCTATAACATTTTTTTTCTGCTCCGAAGACACTTAAGGTTGCTCCAAAGCACAATTTTTTCTGCTCGAAAGTCCGCTCCAAAAAAGCAAAATGTTGCTTCCATCACTGGCATTGTTAAATTTCAAGTAGTCTTTAGGATGGGCCAAACACTGGTCAACAAAAATCAAAATTTTTGTTTTTTTTTCTGACATTTTTTGGTCCAAAGTTGTCAGAGACTCTCGGAAAAAATCTGATGTCATCCATGCATTTTTGTTTCATTTGTACAAGCAAGGCAAATGTCCTGTTGATCGGAAGCACGTTGACTGTTTTGATTTGCCTATGACAGTCAGCTGTATTTTTTTTGGAGCCGTCAGCATTTATGCGAAAAATAATGGCGATCTCTCCTTACTTTTTTTGACCACCTTGGCAAGCCTGCCCCTTAACACACAGGGCCCTCTCTGGCTGAAGGTTGAAGAAGAGTGCTGCCTCATCAGCGTTGAATTTGTCACACGGTGCGTAGTCTGAAATCGAAGCCGGCAGTGTGTTTAGCCAGTCGTTCATCTGTGACTCACCTTCTTTTACGCTTCACCGCTGGCAACTCTGGTAAATTATTCCATGCTTTTAATTGGTGCAGCCATCCGCCAAAAGCTTGGAAGTTGTTGATGCCAAGAGAAAGCGGTACGTTGTCTGCCTTTTCACACAGCACCTTGCCATTCACATTGGTGCCGGCTGCCGTGATTATGCAAAATCACGTAAGCAGAACGTCTTCCAGCTTAATATGTGTAGCCATCTTCTCCTGCTTCACGTTCACGCCGAAGTGCTGGGAATTTTTCAAGATTACTTCTTGCTGCCCAACAATAGTCCAGAGTGTCGACGGCGCTATGCCCAACTCTTTTGCCAAGACAGTGCGCTTTTTCTTAGGGTCTTCCTGGAATTTCGATTTTCTCTTTGAAAGAAAGGGCCTTCCGCTTCCTAGACATAACAAAAACTTCGGTCTTCCTGTACGTGCAAGCTAAGGCAGATTAAAAAACTCTCAAGACGATGTGAAGACAGCAGTTGGAGCAGCAAAACTGGTGTTTACGAGAGCCCCCACACAATGTGAAAACGGCGATGCTATAAAAAAAAGAAGAGCACAAAAAATTATGGACCATCTCCCCGAAGGGAACCCTGATGGGATGGGAAGCAGCAGCGGTGCGCACGGCGTTGACCCGGTTGAAACGTGCGTCGAAATAGGTGCTGAAAAGATGGTTTGAAGCAAAACTCGATGTAGCGCTTACTGAAGTAAACGTTTATTTGAAACTCAAAGACACTGTAAGAGAGACGTGTTGAAGACGCTCGCGCTTGGCTTCCTCGGCTCACGTCTTGCATTTGGCTTCCACGGCTTGCGCCTGCGACACGCTTCGCTAACCCGCAACGCAGGCGACGACCGGGAATGGTACGCGCACACTAGCGGGGAGCATGCTGTGGCGACTTCCCGCCCGTCAGCATGATCGCACGGCATGATGTCCTGATTGCCGGCAACGCGGGATCTAAGCCGGGCTAGATGACGGTGCGTGAATGAGTGCAGCGCCCCTACCCGTGGCTTCTTCTCGCCCACAGATGGAGAGAGGTGGCGCGGGTGAGGAGATGATGATGACGTGAGGAGTGGGCTCGAGCGTTGCGAGTGGTGGAGAGGCTGAAGCAAGGAAGATGACTTGTGGCGAGTGGCGACAGGCTAGGAAGAGAGTGACGTCACGCGCACGCACTGCGAGCGAAGGCGGCCTACCTGGCACCATGCTGGTGCGGAAGGACAGGGTTACACGGGCTTGTCAAAGAACTGCTTCGCATCTAGAAAAAAGGAAAAAAAAAGCGAATGAGCTGCATGGAAAGGGCTGACGTACCTTGTCGGGCCACGCATGCCTGTCACCCCTCTTCCCCTCGCAAACTCATTTCCCGACCTGTGCCCGAGTGGTTTTTCCTTTTTCGCGGGTGGCATGCGGCCAAAGTGGAGCGCGGCGCAGTGGCGGGGAGCAAGCAAGGAGAGATTGCAACGCTTGTTCGCTGTTTTTGTGGCTGGGGCAGTGCAAGAGATGAAGAAAAGTGGGGTGCAAAAATTGCTGGCATTCACACTGGGCCGCTGGCCACTCCGCGTCGCGCTGCTCATGTGAAGTGGTCATTCGTGCGTTCATATCATCCGCGGAAGCTGGGGAAACTTTTCATATATGACCGAATTACAGCCTATTTTATATGACGTAGACCATTCGACACAACCTTAAAATTCGTATCATCGCGAAATTCGCATCAACTGTAATGGTATAATAGAAATTCTGCTGTATTGACACACTTCATTCATCGTCGTCGTCAAACGCACTCTCTTCTGAAGCTCCCTTGTCCCACAGCACATCATCTTCATTGACATCAAGCGTGTTCGAGATGGAGCACTTTTCGAACTCGTTGCAAATGAACGCCTCGGCAATGGAGGCCCAAGCCTCGACTATTCACGAGCGTAGCATCGTTGGCGAGGCCCTTTTCAGCCATCTGGCAGGGGTCACTTTTGGTTCTCCGGGCTCCATCCACTCCGTGTACAGGTGCTTGACATGGTCCTTAAATGGCTTATTAAGGCACACATCAAGCGCTGCAGCTGGGATGTCATCCTGAGTTGTCGACGAGCGTGGTGTGGGAGTCGTGCAGCATTTACTTTACGGAGTTGGTCAGGTGACACCGATACTAGTCGACACCACACGTATTTTATCCAGTCAAGCACTAGTGACTCATTCATCCACCCTTTGTCCTGGCAGCAGACGATGACATTTTTCGGGAACTTCTTCCCCTTCGGCAGCTTCTTTTGATTGAACACCACGTGGGTTGGTAGCTTCCGACCATCTTATGTGCAGGACAACATTACAGTCATTCGCGTTTTTTTTTCATTCATAGTCGATAGCACAATAACTTGCCTGGAGTCTTTGTCAGCGCCGAGGGCATATCCAGGTAGACCGGCGTTTTATCCCTGTTGCCGATCTGGTCTGGCTGAAAGGGGATAGCCTTTCGCAACAGAATTACAGCTTCACAAGGTCCTCTTTGTAGCTTTTTGATAGCTTCTGCGAAATTGACGTATGCCAACGTAGAAAAAACCCAGCGCGACGCATGGAGAGAGACACCCCATGCTTGCTTGCTTTGAAATCCTCCGGCTTAATGCCATTGTCTCAGGTGATCTCCCTTGCCTTCGCTTGTAGCAGCTCGCTGCTCCCGCACAAAGTCTGCGAGATCTCGTTTCACGTCAGGAAACGCTCTATTTTTCGGTCCGCGGAAACTTTTTCGCTGGCCGCTGCAAGCAAAAAGGGCGTCCTTCTGCTTCCGCTGCTCATTGACTTGAACTGTTGCTCCGCAGCACAGTTGCCTATGGCTTTGGCAGCAGCGATAACTTTCTTTTTAAAAGCAGCCGAATTCTGCTCGTGTCGTCTGACACGGCAGAAAATCACAGGAGCAAAATCGATGCCGTCGTTATGGGCGCCAAGTTGAAGCAAAAGCCAGAAAAGTAACGCCTGCTACCGCCGATAACACTACCTAGCACCTAGTGCAGAAGCGCGCAAACACCTGATGATGATTATGATAGCACAACGCTATGCCGATACCAAAACTGAATTTCGGCCTAATATTCTTAAGACCTGCAATAGGAAGGGACCGAAATTTCGTACCCAAAAATTTAGAAAAAAAACCCGGGCTCTACAGCGAAAAATTCACGGGGCGTGGAAAATATTTCGTTGAAGCGAGAATTTCATTGTAGTGAAATTGAAAAAATATAACTGATATGAGCTAGCAAAACAAAGGAGCGTTTATTCTTAAAATTAAAAAAAGTATCCGCTACTTTCTATTCTTTACCAGCAGGGCCACGACGCGATTCACAGTCACGCACAGTGAAAACCACGCTGAAACAACGTTTATAAACACTTTCGTGAACGTACCAAACAGTTGCATTAACACGTTAACCCCAGCAGCTGTCCGCCGTCAAAGTGTATCCGACAACACCGATATGGAGGCAGGGTATCGGGGAGCGGTGACTTTTGCATTATTCTATGTCATTCTTATCTATCACTCGCGGCTAGCTGATTTTGTTGATAATGCACACGAACAGACACTCTGATTAGTTACCACACTGGCCAAGCACGAACATAATGATAAGCATCGGAATCGGAAAAGGCATCGTTCCGCGGTTGCACTCAGCAGCTGCGTGACTGAAACCATGAACTGAGCGACTGAGCTTAAGCTTCGAATCATCTGCGGCTCGAAAGCAAGCCAGTGGCAAAAGCAGGGCAGACGGCAGTCTCATTGCCATCGCTATCGAGCAATGGCGGCACCCATGCTTGCTGAACAGCGGCGGTCTCTATTTGTGCCAACGTATGTTTTAGACTTTATCGATGTACCGCATAAACCGGACTATAGGTCGAGTGGGAATATAGGTCGGCCCCCCAAGTTCAGGTCACCAAAAAAGAAAAAAAAAGGAAAACAACCCAAAACTGCCGAACTACATTTATTTGCGAATTGGGCGCACCCCATCCCGATCATCGGAGCTCCCCTCTACCACCATCGCAACTGTCGCATTGTCGCACCATCGCATGGTCTTGCGTTTGAAAATGACGAAGGGCGGAAGCTTTCTACCATCTGCCAGCATGACGGTGAAGCGCGAGTGCTCGTCGCCAGTGGACAGCAGCTTCACATCCTTGGCGCCGCGCTGCGTGATCGTGGTCGACGAAGCCATGTAAAACCACACAGGGGTCTCATCAGCGTTTTCAATCTGCCCCATCATGTAGTCGTTCTGCTCCCGAAGCCAGTTTACGATGCGCTTAAAGTTTATGAGCTTGTCCTCGAACTCCTCCGGCAACTTTTGACAGATGGATGTGTGCCGCCGGAGAGAAAATCCTTTGCGTTGCATAAATCGATGCATCTAAGAGTTCGGTGCACGAATCTCTTCTCTCGTGAGCCCAGCTTCCCGAGCGAGTTCCACGGCTTTCTTGCGAATGGTATCCACGGTCACTGGCAGCGAGCGCGCACGAACTTTCCGCACGAAGTCCGCTAGCTTATCCTCCAGCTGCGGATGAACGGCACTTCGTCCACGAAACGACATTTTTCGAGGATTGCACACCTGCAGCTTCCCTTTCCGCGCCCTCCAATAGCACACGCTTTTTTCTGATACACCAAAGCGGCGCTGAGAAGCCATATTCCCGTTCGATTCTGTGAACTTAACAACATCTAGCTTAAACGCAGCTGAGTACTGCCTCCTCGCACTGCTAGACATATTCAGCGAACGAAAAAAAAGGCCACTAAAAATGCAGCGCAATGTCAAGCGGAGCGAAAACTCGGAACAGCTGAGAAGCAAATCATGAACACAAAGAAAACAGACTGCGATTGGATTTGGATGCGTATATGGCCACAGAACACCTACCAGTTTAGAGAACGGAAACTGTACCTTTGGGCTGTTGTATCAAAATAACATGCAAATACGTAGCGGCGACGTAATGAACTGCAATACCGCGAGGCGAGATGGCGCTTGTAGTGCTATCATCATCAATAAACAGACGCATTTTTTTTGTTGCAGGTGGGGGGCTCGCGGCTGGTTCGCTCTGCTCGCTTCCTCTGTTTTTTTTTTCGTTGCCTAATCTCGTTTCGCGTCTGTAATTATCGCCAGGGGACTGTGATGCGGGGTTCTTGTTGCTGATTTGTTTTTCTCCCGGGCTGAGCCTCAGAGAGTTTTTCTAATAAGGACAAAGCCGTTCGGTTTCCAAGAAACACACAAAAAGTTTAATTGAAAAGTAAAAAGGCGAAGATTCCTCACAAAACAAAACACTTAATAAACAATTGACTGGACATGACGAAACACATCTGTAAACACCCAACAAGAACGTTCAAAGTCAGTAACTAAACCTAACGTTCGAAAGGGGCTGAGTGATGGGAGTAGCGCAAGAGTATCGGTGCAGTCTCACCCACAAGTTGGTTTTCGGCGGTGATGAGAAACCGGAACGCCGTGACTCCGGCGTCAGTGCGTGGGCTGGACGAGGACGAGGGAACGCTGGCTGCTGGCGACACGTCGAAAAGCCCTACCAAATCGTGATGGTTTCGGCTTGAGGAGCGTGGACACGTTGGAGACGGGAGAACGCAGGCTGGTGGCGACGCGTCAGGGAACTAGGGTCGACCTAGTCAAGCAGCTGGGCGCACAGCTCGGGCCCGGAGCCCGACGGCTGTAACTCGCCTGCCGGAACCAAAGTCCGCAGGCCCTGGAAAGGAGTTCAGGACCGGATGGCCACGGTCCTTTGGAGCGGGAACCCGACAGCAGGAGGCCCCGGCCGGTGGAAGTCCTGTAGGCTCGGGTCCGGAACCCAACGGCCCATCTTCAGCGCCCGGTCCGGTGACGACCTTCCGCTTGCACTGCCTGCCTCGAATTCCCCTTGCTCTGGTCTGCTCAGGCTCCTGCTTCAGCTCTGGCCCACTTGTCTCGTTCTCATTGGAGATACTGCTGTTTCGTGGTGTCAAGCCATTGGGCCTTGAAATCTCCGTGTTCGCTGCCCATTGGATGTTTTACCTTTTGTTTACTTCACGTCCTGCCACGCATCCTCGTGCTTGACGCTCTTTAACGTCGTCATTCTTGTTTAAGCAGCACCGCACGTGCACTCTGGTATTTCTCCTTTTGTTTTTTTTTTTTTTTTCGTGACGCGCACTTTTCGAAGGCGCGCACTTTAAACGCGCACCACACATCACATACGCCCCCCTTTTATTCAAGTTTTTTTTTTTTTAGAAAAAAAAACTGCCGATGAGTGCGCGTTCTGCACTACGTCACAATTAAACCACATATTTGCACCACGCAGTTCAACACATCACCGGGCTACAGTTCGCTACATCGTCAGAGGTCCACATTCTGTAACCACTATATACACACGAAGCAAGAAAAAGTATGAACTCATCTAGCTTATTATAAAAATACCTGAATTAGCCTGTTTAGTACACCACCTTTTTTCATATATACCCTATTAGGTAAAAAAAAAAGAACTACACATCAAGTCACTGTTACATTGCATGTAACTTCTTCAACTGCAAGTTCACATCAAACACCCTTCCGTGGGCCGCAATCAAGATCCAAGAGAAACCACCAGAATATCGAACTTGACGATTAAGTTATAGCGTCCCAAACAAGACGTTTAATGGCTCTAACCAATTGACAAGAGTGAGGAATTCGACGCCGGTGGAATAATTGTCGAACGTATGCCCGTCTGAACCTAAAGCTGTGTATCACCAGACGCCCAACCTCTAAATCACAAGCATACACGCTGGAATGGCTGTACGCCAATCGGAGGCCTTGCCTCCAGGCGCACCAGTACAACCACGCCTGAATCACTTCATCTTTCTGTCTTGCTTGTTCATCAATACTCTCAACCCTTCTGCCTGGGTAATCGTGACTACCCTCATTGTCACATATAGCTGACCTACATTGCAACTCTACTCTCTGTTCTTCAACAAGTGCTTTTGCATTTTGCTCCAATATTCTCCTAGAAGCATCATTTACAATTTCGCGAGAACTCAAGCCATCTCTCTGTATGGGCAAGTTATAATCATGGTGAAAAACCATGTACGTAGCGTCAGTTGCTATCTCCAGTGGCCCAAAACAATAGGTAGCAGCTACATCAGAGCTTTCATTATGGCATTCGCCAGCATTACCTAGGAGACCTTTTACTGCTCCTTCAGCGGAGCTATTCACAGGCAATCCTACCTCTGCATAAAGTGCGCTTGATCTCTCACAGGTTTCAAAATACCCTTTACTCTGAATGGAACGTTCTTGTTCCATGCTCACAAAGCATTCCTGCGCTTCAATAAGCTTATCGAGTCTCCTAGTCTTTTGACTGTTTACCTCCCTGTCATACTCTTTCAGAGTTTCTTTCTCTAGCGAAAGGTCATGACGAGGTACAGGGTCAGTCTCACGTAAATTCAAATTGCTCCAGATGTAACTGCTGTCAGAGCACACCTCATCCACTGGTTGACTACTCTGGCTCTCAGACCACGTATATTCAGCGTTTTCCTTCTCAAGCCACTGCTGAAAATCCTCATATTCTAGTTCCAGCAGTCTCTTCTTTTCGCACATCTCTATTCTCGAGCAGCCTTTTCTTTTCACGCATTTCTAGCTCAAGCTGCTCCTTCTTAGCGCGTGTCTCTCGCTCGAGCTTCTCTCTCCTAGCCCGTGTTTCTCGCTCGAACTCCTCTCTCTTAGCGTGTGTTTGCAATACAATCTGCTGCTTTTTAGCGTCACATATCGCAGCCCGTTGCTCACGCTCCCTCTCCATCCGCTCCTCGTACCATACTCTAAACTCCGCTCCCGTCAGTCCCATTTATCCGCCAACTCAATTAACTCCCACGTGTTCGTCATCGTGTTAACCGCGTCAAAAAATCTACTGGAAAAACAAACGACTTTGTCCTGTCGCGGACGCCAATTTGTGATGCGGGGTTCTTGTTGCTGATTTGTTTTTCTCCCGGGCTGAGCCTCAGAGAGTTTTTCTAATAAGGACAAAGCCGTTCGGTTTCCAAGAAACACACAAAAAGTTTAATTGAAAAGTAAAAAAGGCGAAGATTCCTCACAAAACAAAACACTTAATAAACAATTGACTGGACATGACGAAACACATCTGTAAACACCCAACAAGAACGTTCAAAGTCAGTAACTAAACCTAACGTTCGAAGGGGCTGAGTGATGGGAGTAGCGCAAGAGTATCGGTGGCAGTCTCACCCACAAGTTGGTTTTCGGCGGTGATGAGAAACCGGAACGCCGTGACTCCGGCGTCAGTGCGTGGGCTGGACGAGGACGAGGGAACGCTGGCTGCTGGCGACACGTCGAAAAGCCCTACCAAATCGTGATGGTTTCGGCTTGAGGAGCGTGGACACGTTGGAGACGGGAGAACGCAGGCTGGTGGCGACGCGTCAGGGAACTAGGGTCGACCTAGTCAAGCAGCTGGGCGCACAGCTCGGGCCCGGAGCCCGACGGCTGTAACTCGCCTGCCGGAACCAAAGTCCGCAGGCCCTGGAAGGAGTTCAGGACCGGATGGCCACGGTCCTTTGGAGCGGGAACCCGACAGCAGGAGGCCCCGGCCGGTGGAAGTCCTGTAGCTCGGGTCCGGAACCCAACGGCCCATCTTCAGCGCCCGGTCCGGTGACGACCTTCCGCTTGCACTGCCTGCCTCGAATTCCCCTTGCTCTGGTCTGCTCAGGCTCCTGCTTCAGCTCTGGCCCACTTGTCTCGTTCTCATTGGAGATACTGCTGTTTCGTGGTGTCAAGCCATTGGGCCTTGAAATCTCCGTGTTCGCTGCCCATTGGATGTTTTACCTTTTGTTTACTTCACGTCCTGCCACGCATCCTCGTGCTTGACGCTCTTTAACGTCGTCATTCTTGTTTAAGCGCACCGCACGTGCACTCTGGTATTTCTCCTTTTGTTTTTTTTTTTTTTTTTCGTGACGCGCACTTTTCGAAGGCGCGCACTTTAAACGCGCACCACATCACAGGGACCTAGCTGGCCTCGACTGGCAAAAACAACGTCAATCAAGTAAGGTTTGCATCGTTTATTGCAAGTGCCCAAGCCGGTATAATCAACTTATACGGTCGGTCCGAACAAAACAAGTCACTCATACATATTGAAAGCTTTCAACCCATGTGTAAAGACTCTTGAAAGCTAACAATCATATGCATATAATTGAACATCGAGATCGCTGAATGAACGTTGCTCTCATTGTGTTGCGGCGCTCGAGTTTAATAGCGTGGCTTCAGGACAAGGCTCCGATTCTGCCATCAGATGCGGCGCTTGCCCCGTAGTGTTGATCTTGAAGCGAATGCGTCATGTGGAATCGGGAAGGAAACTTGCACATTGCCGATAGATAGCTCGCGCAGATAGAGCAATGTAGTTTTGCAAAATTTGTTATATCTCAATTGCGGATGCGTGCATTTCTGAATCATTCTCGCTCTCCAATGCTACATTGAGTACTTCACAATTCTGCAATGTCGCGTCGTGAGGGTAGGCACTAGTTTTAATACTCAGACGTGAGCCCATATCATAGATCTTATGTATTTAGGGGATGGCCCTAAAATTTTAGGCTTGCTACATTTATTGTTAGAGTTAGGTTACACAGTTACCACAGCTAGAATTTCTCGTCGCATGTAATGACCAGTCTGCTGAGTATGCAGCGTACATGTATGCTAAAGGGACACTTATGAGTTGTGCGTACAGATCTAAAAGGCCCAATTCAAAAATAAGCTTCAGGTATGCATTGAACAATTTTGTTGTCTGTACATCTTTGTTTGTACTCTTACATCACACTATCTGCTCAGCCCTTAGCACAATCTCTTTTTTTGCATACACATATCCATAGAACTTGGGTACTCTCTTG
>NW_023607585.1:0-47165 GCF_013339725.1 Rhipicephalus microplus
ACTACCAGATTTCAACCCCATTTTTGAAGCTGAACTGTTGGCAATAGTTCTATCGCTGTGAAAGCTACCTTTGAATGCCTATAATACAATCATAATCACGAATTCCCTGTGCGTATGTACTTTCATTACGGCGTTAACTAAATCGATGGCCCTAAAGGTGCTCCTTGTGCTAGTTCCTCCTCAGCTGCAACTACAGAAATTAGTATGGGTACCTAGTCATTGCGGCTTAGAAGTAAATGAAATCGCCCACCCATGGAGGCACATACGCGGCATTTGGCGGGGAAAACCTTGGTGGTATAATATTTTTCTGCCTAAACCACCTGTTCGTTTTAAAATACCTGGAATTACGAAAAGTAACTCATTTCTTCTGTTGGCTTCAGACAACTGACGTTATATCACATTTACACAACGTACAGTGATTCTCTGCACGTGTAAACCGACGGATCCACCACGCTAAACACCTCTGCCGCAGCCTTTGTCATTCCAGACATCGATATCGCTCGACGATTCAAAGTGGACCATAAAACCACATCAACTGCTGCAGAGCTTGTCGCTATCCGGGAGGCAGTAAGATTTATTTCCGGAGAGTGACCTCGAGCCTGGAAAATTTTTTGTGATGCCAAACCCGCTTTGCAAACCATTATTGCATCATGAAGGAAGGTCTGTATTACAATTTGGCAATGGAAATCACAGAAGTTATTTAGGTTGCTTCAACAATTGACCATCTGATCACTTTCCAGTGGATTCCCGCTCATTTCGGCGTGATGGGAAATGAAGAGGCAGATGCTGGAGCTAAAAATGCCTTAAGCAGTGTCCCTGCAGTACGCATTGCGTTTTCACGAGCTGACCCGAACGCCCTGCTTCGCTGCCTGGTGCGCAGCTACACACTTCAGCACTGGACCAAACCGGAACGGCGACACCAGCGACGTCACAAATGGGACCCGGAAATGAGATTCCGCATGCCCCCTAAAACTAGACGGCAACTCACAAGTATGATCTACCGCATTCGTCTTGGTGTGGCGTACACCAGACGTTACGCACATATCATTTGGTCGCAGTGACACCGGTCCTAATTGTGAACACTGTGATGTGCCAGAAACACTTGAGCATATATTTTTTGTCTGCCCAGCATACGCACGTGAATGACAAACACTGATTTCTTCTACTGAACTATATCGCAGTAGGTCATTAACTAATGAGACTGTGTTGGGCCCTTGGCCAGACACCAACAGTGCAACTGCAGTCACAAAAGAAGCTATAACCTTTTTGGAAACAACTGAACTATATGCGCGGCTATGAATTGTGCCTCAGCTAGAAGCAACACTACATACTCACCTCTCTATCTCACCATCGTCATCCATTAATCTTTCTTTTCCCCTTTTCCTTCCCCGATTGTAGAGTAGCAGGATAGAGCAAGCTATCGCTCAGGCCGACCTCTATGCCTTTCAGTAAATAAACATACCTCTCTCTCTTTCTCTCTCTTTCTCTCTCTAAATCGCCGACTATCTAGCACGAGTAGCACGGGAAGGTCCAGTACTATCAGTTTTTCTTGAAGTGACCACTATAGTTTTCGACAAGATACAGAAAGTTTTCACTTCTTGCACACGCTATAGAAGCAATAATGTCAACACCAGAAAAATCCCATTTAACATTTCCGTGAAAAATTCATTGGTGTCCTGCAAGACAGTTGGAAAGCCTAATAACCAGATTTCGATGTCGTGTCCCAACGGTAAATGTCTGTTCACAGAGGGCTTGTCTGGATATATCACCGCTATGCAACTTTTGTTCAGAATCAGAAACAATAGAGCGTTATTTTTTACCATGTCGCCGATACAAATTGATCAGAAAATTAATTTAAATCATCTCATTCGCTAGCCTGAGACGGACATTCACATTTTAAAACATACTTTCCTTTGGTGCTTCGGATCTAGTCTTCAGCCACCAGAACGTTTTTGATGCAGTTTGCAAGTACCGTCTGAAACTAAAAGAATTAAGCTTCAAATGCGTGATCACTATTCCTGCAGAAATATTCCAACAAAAACAGGCGCCTTATTTAACCACGCTAATTCCAATTCAAGGTAATGAATACATTGTCTTATCTGAACGAGTGACAAACATTTATTTCACTCCTTTCATAATACATCAGGTGTCTTTTCTTTTTCTTTTTTTCTCTGTCTGGGGTTTTGATACTGAATATTAAAAAAAGTCTCATTGAATTAAGTCATCGAGTCTTGGCCGATCCCCTTGAGTAAGTACGAGCCATGGCTGTGGAATCATGGTTATCATCATCATATTTCTTGCCACAAGTGAAGAGCAACAAGAACAAAAATTCATCGCTGATCCCCCTGAGTGATATGAGCGACATTTAGGGTGGCATTATCTTTATCAAAACTTATACTTTTCTTTCTCCTCGTCTGCTCTTCTCGTTTCACGGAATGGTTTTTGTGCCTCACTCATCTCCACGAAGTAACTGTGTTCTCTGCTATATTAGGCTGATGTTCGGGACTCGAGCACTGAAGCATGTCCACTGGCCATAACAAGTGCTTCACCCACATACTCGTATAAAGCTTATGTTACAAATCACCACGTGAGCTTTCATTATGCAGTAAAAGCTCTTTAAATTCACGCACGTTAACTCAGAAAATGAAATAATTTGGCAGTGTTCTCTGCTTCCGACCAGCATACACGCTGTTAAAGGCCATCGAACCTTCGTTATTTAGAACGTATTTGGCTGCAATACAGTTAATTCGAACAATACTTAGAGCGCGTAGCCCTGCAAGTGTTCCACATAATGAAGCGTAAAAGATGTTTGTGGACAGTCGAAATGTTCGTGAGCTTTCAGTAAGGAGTGGTTAGCGATCCTCACTGACGTGGTGGTAAGTAGTAACGTATGACCTTGGGCATGAATAAAGGTAAGACACGTAAATATTGAGCCTAATTCAGATTGCAAAAAGGCCGCGAATGTCGACAATTGTGGCAGCTTATGCAGTGCTCTGATGTAAAAAATACTGGATTAACTATGTCTCGAAAAAATTAAACGTTCATTTGTGTAATATACATTTATTTGTTGCTATCTGGATACTTTTGATACATCGACAGTGAGTTCATTCGGACAAGTTTTTCTGGTCCCGTGAAACTCGAATCAACGAGCTTTTTTTCTACAACGTGCATATACAATGACTTGCTTATTACTGAATTTGACCATCAATCATAATAACTGACATGAAAATAGTTTAAACTTCTGCCTGGCTTTCAGCCAACCTTTGCTTTGTTTTAATATAACGTCCCTACAGGCAAATAAATGATGGTGATAGGATATTAAGACCCGGATTTAGTTTGGCTCACATGTTAGCGATTTCGCAATTAACAGTCACCATGCAGCTACATAACATATTAGGTCGAGATAAGTTATGTGATTAGATGTGCACGTGTCGGTTCGATAGTTGGCCCAACTTGCGTACAGTCACACTGGCAAAGTAACCTTGATTTGTCTATACACGTTGCGTCGCAAAAAGAGAAGTAGAAAACCAGAGATGACATCAACAAGAAAATGTACTCAAGAAACATGATGAGTCCATCTCTCATACGAATAGGTATAACACAAATGTAAAACGTGTGTTCTCAAAAATATTGCGCATGTGTAGTTATATATAAGAGCTTGTACACTGTACATTGAGGACTAGTAGGTACACCGTAGTTTGAAGTCGATGATCCCGTGTTCACGCCCAGTGGTACATCACCAGAGTGACGACAAACGCCCCTGATCTAGCTTTCACTATTGCGTCAGCTGACTTTGTTAGAATAATTCTGAACACAAGCATCAAAAAGCTAGCTCAATGATTGCATCAACAGGCAAATAATAACATCGGTTCTCAATATCCAAGTGTCGTCAATTATAGAGAGAAACGACATGGTGTGCGCTCCAAAGGTATAGGCCAACTTACACCTGCGCTCAATGCCTATACTATTACACTGCACTCTAGCAAATCTTGAGGCAGACAGTCGTCGCTTGAGCTGAGAACGTGCGTCGACGTTCCACGTGCCACTGGCCTCCGTATCCCTGCACCAACATTCGCCATAGTCAGTATGGTTGCCTCTCTGACGCGTTTCTTGCAACAATTTTATTAGTCGGTGTTATCGCCCTTGAAGCAGTAGGCCCTGAAAAGGCACCATTCATGAATATGGAAGCTGCACTACTTAAACCAGGAGCCATCACAAGCTAACACGAAGGGAAAGGCAGGACGTGCATTACGTCAATGTCACCGTTTTGTTTCCTAACTGAGCTAGTAAGTGTCATGCCGCATAACCATATTACAGTAAGTGTCATACGACTCATAGACGGGGGCATCACACCACCCCTACTAAGACTCCCTCGCCAACAAAAAGCACCGTTCGAGAGTAAATGGGTGAGAATTATAAGGTGGGCTTGAGGTGGAACATGCTCCTGCCTTGGTGGCTGTGGCGCTAAGGCGCTTGTTGTTGCGGACCAAGAGGTCGTAGTTTCCATCCTCAGCAGCACACCTTTCTCATTCATAAGTGTAAAAATTGCTATTGTCATATCTACACACTGATATTCCAAATATGTCAATGACACCACGCTTGACCCTGGTGTATAAAGCTTTAGTGAAAAAACTGTGGCCCGCGCTCTCCCTTACTGCACCACCGCATAAGGGAGACACGAGGAGGCAAGCAAAACAAGTCGTGATTTCTTTGTATTATAACGAAAGAACCGAAACCAAGACTAATACAAATTGGCTGAAAAACTCCCCTCCACACGTTGAACATGTAGTAAAATTCAGGCTCTTTTGAAGTGGGAAAACCAGCTTTCTCCCTTTGGCGCCCTAGGCGGAGCACGCAAAATGGGGGGAAGTAACGTGCAACCGCTATACAAATAGTTGCTATTGACTTGTTGGTCGCTTGAAGAGAACGTAAATGCTGTAGAAGTTCTATTGGGGCTCAGAAAAGTTATATTTGCTGACTGTACAGAATATATTCTATAGTTACGAATATTCAGATTGAGAAAACTAAAACGCTTTGGAAATGAACACTCTTCTGTAGGGTGACCTCACGTGATTTGGCGGAGCCGACAGTGCCTAACGCCTTAAGCCTGGTTCAGAACGTCTGGTGGAACTCAAGGGACTCTTGTTTTTCCGTCGATGTTTCGTTCTTGCACAACTTTTGGCGAAACGTCACCTGCTTGTGCTCTGACTAGCAATCAAAAACCCACCACAAGGATGCCACCTTTGTGCACGTGTGAAGGGCTCATACATTTGCCCGAAATAACTCAGCAACCAAAATATAAATAGAACACAATAAACATTACTCATATAGGCAAGGGCAAGCTGAGCGGGCGCGCGAGTATTTAAAGTTAGAGCGGCGTGCACTGGGGTTAGCGGCCATAACAAACACGTCCCTGGTAACAAGTTAACTTAATAGGGAGTTTTAGTGCTGGGTACCCAAGCGGCTTGCGTACGCAGGACGTTGGGGCGGCGGTATCGCGCATGCGCGAAACCCAAAACAGATGCGTCGCAAGATCGCTGGGGCGATGGGGCCATGCGTCCGCGCGGTCCACCTTCGCAAGAACTCACGGTATCCGCACTGCGTATACTCTAGCCGTCGAGTTTAAATAAGCCAAAGTGCGAGCACTTATAGCGATTACACGGTTTCAGCCAGATTTCCAAAGCTAGAATGGCCTGGAACATAGAAACTAAAAAACATATGGCAGCCCCCGACTAGTTGAATAGGTGGCGCCATCTAGCGCGGCCATAATGAAACAGACAACCACAACTTTGTTATTGCAGAAACATTGTGCATTGTACATCGGGTGCAAAAACTGCCCTGCGACAATATTACAAATGAGTAATCTTTTTATTCATTTTCACCTCAAAAACATTACGCGTAAGCTGACATGTTCATGACTGCGGTTGCACGAAGTGTCACAAGATGTCGATACTGTCCTTACAGTAAACTTGTATTTTTCACTTTTTTGCGTATACCAGAATTCTGTACACAATAAAGAAGTATTGCTAACGGGTCAGTAATCCGCCTGCCTCCGATGCGTTCAAAGTGGAAACCATTGGCTCTTTGCACGTGGTTCTACTTACGAGCTCATTGGAAATTATTAGCGTGGAAATAGCCGTAGGCATGCCAATGCACCAGCTTTCAAAAAAGGCGCACACCTAGCGCCCGTGAAATGTGAAGTCAGCAACCCTTTTACATGTCCTAAGCCCACCTGCTTGAAGAACTAGTTGTAGGCCTCCACATAGTAGGCCGAATTTCACATCTGAAATAAATAACAACCTGAGTAACCTTAGTAGGCGTTACTGAAAAGCGGAGATAACCCTTTATGGAGATTTAAGTTTTCTTCAAATAAATTTGCAGTGGTTGCATCCCGTCAAAAGTAGGCTTTGAGTCCGCAACAGATGTCGTAGAGTTCAGTCTCAACTGCGATCTAACGCAGCTGGTATCCCAACCAACGCACGTCACAGGAGCAATTCCAACAACTTGGATTTATTGCTATGTAGTTATCCATAGAGCCTATCATAAATAATATATCTATGTGCTTTTAGTGACCACAAGGCGATTCACACGACATTCTCGTTTCATTCTGTAAAAAGCGATTTAGTATTAAAACGATCCGCCTTTCCAACAAATGCACTTGTACCGCCTTTAATAATGAACCAGTGTATTTCCTTCCCGACTTTGGAAGAATAAGTGAAAGACACTCTACTGAAGAAAATGACTCATATTTAAAGTTGAGCTAACCACTTTTGTCGAAAAGTTTATTCCGCAAAACCCGTTCACCGAAAGCCAAAATCAGCCATGGTTTTCCAATACACTTTACAAAGTAAAAAAAAAGAAGAGGTTACGTTCACTTCAATCAGCTAAACCACATAAGCTCTCGTCTGCATGGGACAAATAACGCTGCGGAACATAATTATCCGAAGGTTACACGAAATGCCAAGAAGTCTTTTTTTTAATGAGGAGTTACCTGAAATGCTTGAAAACAGTTCTCCCATATTCTGGCGGGTGATCAACCCTCAGGAGATGTGTACAATAAGTGTTCTAAAGGCGAAGGATGATGCAATAAAACTTTTATTTTGCGAATATTTTAACTAGGCCTTTTTGTCTGTATTTACCAACGAAAGTTCAATTTATGGCTTTTTTTATCTTCTAGTAAAACCGAGCCTATATCCCCAATTGTTTTTTCAACGAGCGAAATCATTTCGATCATAGGAAATTATAAGCTGTCGTCGTATGCAGGCGTCGACGATACTAACTATAAACACTTCAGAAACATTAAACATGCGTGTGCCACGACCGTGACTTAGCTGTTTTCCTCAGTCATTATTATCAAGAATTCTGCCACCAGACTGGAAAACGAATAAGGTTGATCCATTCTTCAAATGAGGTAACAGAGATTCGGCACTAAATTACCGTCCCATATCTTTAACTAGTGTCCCCTTTAAAATCATGGAACATGGAGTATACTCCCATATTATCAAGTTCTAAGATTCAATCCACTTATTTATTTCCTGTCAGTATGCATCTTGGAAACGTTATTCTTGCCGAACATGTCTGGCAATTTTTCATCACGACCTACATTCTAACATTGAATATAACATTCAGACTTATGCCATTTCCCTAGATTTTGCTAAAAAATTTCATACTGTCCCTCACAAACGCCTCATTCTAAAACTCATCGTCATCATCATTATTATCATCAGCCTGACTAGGTCCACTGCAGGACAAAGGCCTCTTCCATGTTCCGCCAGTTAACCCAGTCCTGTGCTTGCTGCTGCCAATTTATACCCGCAAACTTCTTAATTTCATCTGCCCACCTAACCATCCATTCCACTCTAAAATTATCTGTGTTAAATCTAGAACTTAACGTACCTTCATGGATCACATCTTTCCTGACTAAGCACTCCCGGTTTAGTTTATTCGACAATCATTGTTCTAATCAACTGCCTGAAACATCAGGTGTCCCGCAGGAGTCTTTCCTAGGTCCTGTGGCGACGCAAAGCGGTGCTTCTGTGTGCGGTGCAGAGAGCGCATGCTTCGCACGAGAAAGTTATCTTCGCGAGGAAGGGTGATAATAAAAGTCAGTTGTTGTTTGGGACGCGATTTGTTCACTTGCGCAGCTCTGCCGAGCGACGCGTCTCAACATTGGTGACCCGGACTCGGAATACAGACACAGCGACCAGAGTGTCGAACCAGCCGCAATATGAATTCAACGTGCACGACCGACGCCCCTCCGACAGTCTCCTCAGTCGACGGTAAGCTGCCCCCTTTTTGGACTGCGGACCCCGCACTTTGGTTCATACAAGTGGAATCTCAGTTCGCAGTCAGACGAATCACCGCAGACCTTACGAAATACCACTACGTAGTCAGCAGTCTGCCGCCCGCCATAGCCAATGAAATCAGGGATCTGTTGCTCACACCACCTGTCGAAAACGCATATGCAACGCTAAAAGAAACCCTTATTCGCCGAGTTACGCCCTCCAAACCACAACGACTGCAGCAATTGCTTCGCCGCACGGAACTCGGCGACCGTACTCCTAGTCAGCTTTTGCGGCACATGCAACAGTTGCTTGGCGGAACATCAAACACGATAGATGGAGTATTGCTCCGAGAACTTTTTTTGCAAAAGTTGCCTTCAGGCGTCCGCATGGTCATCGTGGCCTCAGAGCACAAGCATTTAACCGCAGCCGCCGAACTTGCTGAAAAACTGATAGCAATGACACCGCCCAAACCCATGGCTGCCGTGCAAGCGCAACAGCCTCTAAACAAACTTCAAGAGATGCGTGAGGAGATTGCTCGACTTGCGGAAACAGTATCAGCTTTGCACGCTAGCAGGAGGGCGCAAACGATAACCGAGCCTAACACGCCGCTATCGCAAGAGCAGCACGAGCATATCTACTGCTATCATCGGAGGTTCGGAAGTAGTGCGCGTAAATGTGTCCCACCGTGCGCGCACTCGGGAAACAGCTGCGGCAGGCACTGAGGGCGACCAGTGCTACTACGTTGCCTCCAAGTCGTCCCTCAGTATTTTTTATTACCGACCGCAACAACGGAGTACGTTTCTTAGTGGACACAGGCGCCGAGGTGAGCGTTATACCGGCGTCACAAGCTGAAAGAAAGAAACCTAGTACATCGCCCTTGCAAGCTGTCAATAACACGGTGATAAAAACATATGGCCATCGTTCACTGTCGCTGAACTTCGGTTTCGGCAGAACATTTAGCTGGGTGTTCATAGCTGCTGATGTCAAATTCACCATACTCGGCGCAGACTTTCTCCAGTTCTTCGGTCTGTTGGTCGACGTCCGCATCAAACGGCTTAGAGATCCCGTTTCTCGGGGAGCGGTACAAGGCACGCCGTGTTGGCCCCCCCTATCAGCCCGGCCTTGCTTAGTCCGGCTGGAGAAGCGTACTTCACCGCAATACTACAAGAGTTCCCAGAGCGGACACGACAGCCACAGGCATTTCCAGAAGTAAAGCACGGCATCCTGCATCACATCGAAACCACAGGCCCACCAGTCTATGCGCGACCACGGCCCCTGTCACCCGAGAAGCTGCGGTTGGCTCGACAGGCGTTTGCCCACATGATGGAACTCAGGATAGTACGTCCTTCATCCCGCCCATATGCGTCACCTCTTCACATGGTCCGAAATTCAACAGACGGTGATTGGCGCCCTTGCGGGGACTATCGAGCGCTGAACCGCGTAACCGTGCCAGACCGTTACCCAGTCCAGCACATTCATGACATGACCTCCTTCCTGCATGGTGCTACCATTTTCTCTAAAATAGATCTAGTGCGAGCATATCATCAGATACCCGTAGCATCGGAGGATATCCCCGAGACCGCAATAACAACGCCGTTCGGAATGTTTGAGTTCCTACGCATGCCTTTTGGCTTAAGCAATGCCGGTCAAACTTTTCAATGGTTTGTGAATGGCGTTGTCCTTGGCCTCGACTTTTGCAGGGTATACCTCGATGATCTTCTGATTGCTAGCAGCACTCCTGAAGAGCACGAGCGGCATCTGCGCTACGTACTTCAGCGACTGCCAGAGAACGGCATCGTTATCAATACGACAAAGTACGTGTTTGGGGTACCGACACTATCATTTTTGGCCACAGCATTTCAAGTGCCGGAGTACAGCCCCAGAAGGACAAGGTGGAAGCAGTACGGCAGTTTCCACAGCCGAAAAACCTCCGCCAGCTTCGAGAGTTCCTGGGACTCGTGAATTTCTACCATAAGTTTATCCCGAAATGCGCCAACATTCTTCACCCTCTCCACAGCCTACTTGCGGCAACTGGATCTAAGGCAACTGCCATTCAGTGGAACGACCAATCCACACAAGCATTCCGGATGATAAAGGAAGCTCTCACAAATGCTACCATGATCCCGTACCCGCAGCTGGGTGTTCCTCAGTGCGTCATGGTGGACGCCTCCGATGCAGCGATTGGAGCCGTGTTGCAGCAGAGGGTGAGCGGAGTGTGGCGACCAATTTCCTTCTTCTCCAGAAAACTGAGCCCGTCCGAACGAAGGTACAGCACCTTCGGTAGGGAACTCCTGGCCATATACGTGGCTTTCCGGCATTTCTGACATTATGTCGAAGGACAAGAATTTTTGTGCTCCCGGATCACAAGCGACTCACCTACGCATTGCACGCGAACTCCGATTCTGGTGCGCACGGGGCACGGGAGCTTCGCCAAATGTCGTACATCGCAGAATTCACGACAGATATACGCCATGTTAGTGGCACGGATAATGCTGCTGCCGACGCTCTTTCGCGCGGTCCAGTGAATGCCATCAGCATGCCGAGCGGCATGGACTTCACCTCACTTACGACGGCTCAACGAAGTGATGGAGAATTGAAGCGTCTACTGACGTCTTCAACCAGCGCTTTGAAGCTGCAATGGTTGGCAGAACCTACAGGATCCGTATGCTGCGACATGTCTACAGACAAGGCCCGACCGTTCGTTCCCTCGAGCCTCCGTCGCAGCATTTTTGACTTGCAGCACAGCCTGGCGCATCCCGGGATTCGAGCCACGCAACGGCTATGCACAGCGAGGTTCGTGTGGCCAGGAATAAACCGGGATGTCCGATACTGGACACGAGAGGGGATCGCATGTCAGCGCTCCTAAGTTCAGCGACATACTGTGACCCGCTTGAGATCCTTCCCTCTGCCGGACTGTCGATTTGCCCATGTGCATGTTGATATTGTGGGACCACTGCCGTTGTGCCAGGGGCAAAGCTACTTGCTAACCTGCATCAATCGCTTCACGCGATGGCCGGAGGCCGTGCCCATTCCAGAAATGACTGCTAATACCGTCGCCCGCGCATTTATCTTCCACTGGGTGGCCCGCTTCGGAGTGCCGGCAACCGTGACTACGGATCGCGGAACACAGTTTGAGTCCGCCCTGTTCGCAAGCGTCACTTGGCTCTTGGGTACTCACCGCATCAGAACAACTGCCCACCATCCGATAAGCAATGGTATAGGGGAAAGGTTCCATCGCCAGCTGAAGACGAGCCTGACGGCTACTGCGAGTCACAGTTGGGTAGAGGCACTGCCGTTTGTTCTGTTGGGCGTTAGGACGGCTCTGAAAGCAGATATTGGATGCTGCTCCGCTGAACTGGTGTACGGAACAACGCTTCGTCCTCCCAAGGGAGTTTTTTACTGCCAGTAAGGACGAAAACGTGTACGCGAACGCGGACTATGCCGTGCGACTGCGAGACATCATGAGCAAGCTACGCGCTGTTCCTTCGCAGCCGCCCGCAGCCCGGCCAGTCTACGTGGACCGGGAACTTTCCTCCTGCTCTCACGTGTTTGTTAGGCACGACACCGTACAGCCTTCACTCCGGCCCCCGTACGACGGGCCTTTCAAGGTGCTGCGACGGGCAGACAAGCCCATTACAATCGACAGAGGTGGTCGTCACGACGTGGTTTCTCTAGACCGCGTTAAATCGGCACACGTGGACTCCGACAGCGAAGCACCTGCACCACCTCGAGCTCCAGCTTCGCAGGCACCTCCGGCAGACCACGTAGCGCAGCCCCAACAAGTCCTCAAACGGTTTACGCGGAGTGGACGGTGTACGAGGCCCCCGGTGCGCATGAAATTATGAACCGCAGGGGGTCGTCCGAGTGCGGCCGTTGTGCGCGCACTCACTATAGGGGAGGAGTACTGTGGCGACGCAAAGCGGTGCTTCTGTGTGCGGTGCAGAAAGCGCATGCGCCCACACGAGAAAGTTATCTTCCCGAGGAAGGGTGATAATAAAAGTCAGTTGTTGTTTGGGACGCGAGTTGTTCACTTGCGCAGCTCTGCCGAGCGACGCGTCTCAACCGACCTCTTCATTTTGTCATTTATATCAACGATCTATGAACGCATGTGTCGTGTAGCTTTCGCATGTTTGCAGATCATTGTGTTATTTACCATTCAGTAACCAACCATCGTGACCAAACAATATTTCAGCATGACCTTAAGAACATACAAACAGGGTGTAATCATTAGCTAATAAAACAAATCCAAATAAATGTCAGCCCTTTCATTTCCTCGCCGGACTCGCTCCCTGGATTCCGTGCCGACCGGTTGTGCCCTCGCGATGTCCGACGTCAGCGTAGCTCTGGCCGACTGGATTCGCCCTACGTCATCTCCTGACGCCGACCTCCGACGACAGTGTAGCTTTGACCGACTACACTTGCTCTACGCCATCTCCTGACGCCGACAAGAGCTCTCGCAAGTGGTGCCCCGTCCTTGACTGTGTTTCCATCTTTTCTAGCTCTCCTATCTTCTTGATATGTAGTAGTTCTCTGGCTTACCTCATCTCTCTTTCTCTCTCTCTACACCTTTATTCTTATTCTTTTAATCCCTCCTCACCCCCATCCCGTGTGAGCTACAAGCTGAGGTATCACACAATGATGCAGACAGCTGTGAGGCTCACTTTTCTTTTCTTTTTCTAAACATAAACACTCCCCCCACCATTTCCTCGCCGTCATAGCCCTGTTATGTTCTTGGTTAATAAACCAATATAAGGTGTGATTTAAACGTAAGTGCGTAAAATTTGAAAGATGTTTTTATGCGGAGAATGTGTAATCTGCCTGTTAAATTGAGGGTTTGGGCTTCTCTATAGAATACACTGCTCACAGTGAACTTTGGTCACCCTAAAACACCAAAAAAACCTCGCACGCTAAACACCACGATGATTAAGATTTAATCTTGCCCCCTAAGAATGAAACGCCGCCAAATGTAAGGTTCAGATAAACAAACGTACAATAAACCACAATTCAATTCTCTCTGCTTAGGCCAGTGGTTGGTCATTCAAGTTTAAAAATTATTCTAACTGCATTCCACTTACTGACCATCAACTTCCGCTTCTGCTGAGACACACTTAAGATCTTGTGTGTGTGCTCTCGCTAACAAATATTTATGACTAAAACTACATAAGTTTAGAAATGCCTCTCGTTCATGATATATATATATATATATATATACATATATATATATATATATATTGTGAAGAAGAAAGAGCGTCGTTGGCAAGCAACATCGCCACCGCTTGGGTACTGGGTGCTGGGCTTGGCTCGCTCGGCTCGTGCTGATCATCGCCGGCATCTGCTTGACCGTTGCTCTTGCACGATCGTGTTTCTTCGTAGTACCACCGTCGCAACAGTCGTCAATAAACCCTTTTTCAATTGGTGGAAGGTGCTGATATTCCCCGTCGCCTGAACCTGGGTGCTGCTATTCGCCGTCGCCTGAACCTGGAGCTGCGCAACCGAACGCTACCTCCCATCATGGCTACCAACAACGCGCAACCTGGCTCTTCCACTCCATCTCCTAGCAACCCCGGCGTTCTTCGTTTGCGAGAGCCCAAGGTCTTTAGCGGAGCTGATGAGACCGACGTGGAAGACTGGTTCGCTAACTATGAACTGGTGAGCGCAAACAACAAGTGGGATGACGCGGACAAATTGACTTACGTCATCTTCTACCTCACTGACGTGGCCGAAATGTGGTATAACAACCACAAAAACGACATCACGACGTGGTCCATCTTTAAAACCTTGTTTGCTGACGTTTTTGGCCGACCCGCAGTCCGCAAGTCCAGAGCCGAACAACGCTTGCGGGCTCGCGCACAAAAGCCAACGGAATCTTTCACCAGCTACATCGAAGACATTATTGGTCTTTGCAACCGTGTGAACACCACCATGCCCGAGTCGGAGAAGATTCAACACATCCTCAAAGGGATAAATGACGGTGCATATCAGCTGCTTCTGGCCCGTAATCCTGCCACCGTTGCGGAACTTGTCACTTTGTGTCAAAGTTTCGACGAGTTGAACAAGCAGCGCGCCCTGACTCGGCCATTTTCCTCACACGCCGACTCGCTCTCCAGTCTCACTTCTGTTCCCAACCACTCACCAACCCTGCAAGAGATTAAAGACTTTGTGCGTGAAGAAGTAGCTCGGCAACTGTCGTTGATTCCCTTCACGCAGCAGCCGCCGTCCTCTCGTCTGCCCTCACCACTCCGCGACGTTATTGCCGAAGAGGTAGCTCAGGCTGTTCCCGTCGCTGCCCACCAGCAGCCTGTGGCCATGCCTGTTGCCCATGCGCCGGCTATGCAGCCCGTGGCCGCGCCTCTCACGTATGCCCAGGTGGTACGTAGCAGACCCCGCCAGCAGCATTTGCCACCCATGTCTCCAGTCGCTCCCCACTCCGCCCCGTTTTCGACACCTTGGGCCGCACCACGAGTCAGCAATTCCTGGCGCACTCCTGACAATCGACCGATCTGCTACGCCTGCGGTACTCCAGGACACGTGGCACGATATTGTCGCCGTCGCTCCCAACCACTTCACGACGCTACTCGGCCGTTACCGTATGACCCACAGCCCATGCACATACCTGCTCCCTATCCCTCACCGCAGTATGGATACACTAACTTTCCTGAGTCTCGGTCACACCAGCCTCAAACTCACTCTCCCCGCTCCCCATCTCCTCGCAGGCGATCACTGTCCCCAATGCGCCCTAGACCCGCTTCCTCCAACCGGGAAAACTGAACGCCGCAGTTCCAGAGGCAAGAACTGCGCCGTCGTCGAAATGCTCAAGTCCTCGCACTTCACCAGCTAACGTCGTCGCTATATCTGTAGATGGTGTTTCTACCTTTGCCCTCGTCGACACAGGTGCTGCCGTTTCTGTTATAGCCGCCCAGCTCTGCCGCTCCCTACGCAAAGTGACCACGCCGCTCTCTGGACTATCGCTTCGTACAGCTAGCGCACAACAAGTTCGACCTCTTGGCACCTGTACGGCCCGCATATTCATCCAAGGCTCTATGTACGTTGTCGAGTTCATCGTCCTTTCGGTGTGCTCGCATGACGTTATCCTCGGGTGGGACTTTCTGTCAAATCATCATGCCATCATCGACTGCGCACGCGCTGAAGTTCAATTTTCGCACCTGTGTGACGAACCTTTGCATGAAACCCTTGAGCGGTCGCCAAAACTTGTCGTGCGTGAGGACACTGAAATTCCGCCAGCCTCTCTTGCCGTTGTCCCGGTTTGCTGCGATGACTATAACGATGCTACAGTAATGTTTACACCTTCCGACATTTTCATGAGCCGCAGAGCCGTTTCCTTGCCTTTCGCTACACTCGACGTCACTGCGGGCCGAAGCAATATTTTCGTCCACAACCCCCTTTCTGCACCGCTTACGCTACTTGCCGGCGAATGTCTTGGTCGAGTGGAGTACCTCGATTCCTCTTTATTCCTTAGCATGCCAGACGAATCGTGCAGTAGCACCTCGACCGAACTTCATGCTCTTTCCCCACTGGAGTGCTCATCGAGTGACACCTTCTCGAGTTCCATCGCCGACACCTTAAGTGCCCATGAACGCGCCGAGCTTCTTAATCTCCTCCAGCACTTCGCGAATTCAATCGACGTTTCTCAGCCGCAATTGGGTCGGACTTCCGCAGTGCACCACTACATTGACACCGGTTCGCACCAGCCATTGCGTCAAAGACCGTACCGTGTCTCTGCTGCAGAACGTCACGTCATTAACGACCAGGTCGAAGAGATGCTACGCCGTCGCGTTATTCGACCATCGCACAGTCCTTGGGCATCTCCTGTCGTTCTAGTTCGAAAAAAAGATGGATCGATTCGATTTTGCGTCGACTACCGGCGATTAAACAAGGTGACGCGGAAAGACGTGTATCCATTACCGCGCATAGACGACGCCCTTGACAGCCTACAAGGAGCCGAACTCTTCTCCTCCTTAGACTTACGATCTGGATACTGGCAGGTTCCTATGGCAGAAGCAGATCGCCAGAAAACTGCGTTCATTACACCAGATGGCCTGTACGAATTTAACGTAATGCCATTTGGTCTTTGTAATGCTCCTGCCACGTTTGAACGGCTCATGGACAACACACTGCGTGGACTGAAGTGGTCTGTGTGTCTATGCTACCTCGACGACATTGTCGTTTTCTCTCCCGATTTTCCTACGCATCTGCTTCGGCTCCAACTGGTTCTGACGTGTTTAACCAACGCTGGGCTCCAACTGAACCTTAAAAAGTGCCGCTTCGCCGCGCGAGAGCTGTCCATCTTAGGGCACATCGTCTCCAAGCATGGTGTTCTACCCGACCCTGCAAAACTGCGAGCAGTCGCCGAGTTTCCGAAACCTGCTACACTGAAAGAATTACGCAGTTTCATCGGACTATGCTCGTACTTCCGGCGCTTCGTGCGAAATTTTGCATCGATCATGTCACCACTGACCAACCTCCTACGCGGTGATGCAGACCTTTCATCCTGGTCTTCTGACTGCGACATCGCGTTTGCGACGCTCCGTAGTCTGCTAACATCTCCTCCAATTCTTCGGCATTTCGACCCAACTGCTGCAACGGAAGTTCACACAGACGCTAGTGGGGTTGGTCTAGGCGCCGTCCTCGCCCAACGCAAGCCGGGCTACTCCGAATACGTCGTCGCTTATGCGAGTCGCACACTTACTAAAGCTGAGGCCAATTACAGCGTCACTGAAAAAGAGTGCTTGGCACTAGTGTGGGCGCTTCGCAAGTTCCGCCCTTATTTGTACGGTCGCCCATTCGACCTGGTAACGGACCACCATGCACTTTGTTGGCTCGCCACATTGAAAGACCCTTCTGGCCGCCTAGCTTGGTGGGCACGGCAAATCCAGGAGTACGACATTCGTGTCATCTATCGCAGCGGACGCAAGCATTCTGACGCCGACGCCCTGTCGCGTTCGCCTTTACCTCCCGACTCGGCCTGCGGAACCACTGGTATCTCCATCGCATCTCTCGACCTCGACTCCTTTACCAGTGAACAACACAAGGACCCGTGGATCGCTTCTCTTTTTAACTGTCTTTCTGGATCGTCAACCACTGCGGTACCACGATCTCTCCGACGTCAAGCTACTCATTTCGCCATTCGTGATCGGCTACTACACCGACGCAACTACGCCCCCGAAGGTCGTAAGTGGCTCTTGGTTGTCCCGCGCAGCTTGCGATCACAAATCTGTGCCTCCTTTCACGACGATCCCCAATGTGGTCATGCCGGAGTTTTCAAAACTTACGAACGCATTCGCCATCGCTTCTACTGGCGCGGAATGTATAATTTCGTTCGAAAATTTGTTATGGGCTGTCCTGACTGTCAACGTCGCAAATCACCGCCTTTCCACTCGTCCGGTGCCCTTCAACCGCTTCCGTGCCCTGCCAAACCTTTCGATCGGATTGGAATTGATCTCTATGGCCCTCTACCAACAACATCCGATGAAAATCGGTGGATTATAGTCGCTGTGGACCATTTAACACGCTACGCTGAGACCGCCGCCCTTCCAAGTGCCACTGCGCGGGACGTAGCATCCTTCATCCTTCATCGCTTCATATTACGACATGGTGCACCTCGAGAACTACTAAGCGATCGAGGTCGAGCCTTCCTATCAGAAGTCGTCACGTCTCTGCTTTCTGAATGCCATGTTTTTCATCGCAAGACCACGGCATACCACCCGCAGACTAACGGGCTCACGGAAAGATTTAACCGCACCCTTGGCGATATGCTCGCCATGTATGTGACATCCGATCATACTAACTGGGATCGCATTCTTCCATTCATTACGTTCGCATATAACACCGCGGCACAGTCTACCACTGAATTTTCACCTTTCTTTCTTCTTTATGGACGCGAACCATCCTACACCATCGATACTCTCCTTCCATACCGTCCTGACGCATCCGAATGCCCATCTGTGTCCGAAGCTGTCCGAAATGCGGAAGAGTGCCGTAAACTCGCACGCACCTTTACGTCTCGAGAACAACAGCGCCAGAAAGAAAACAACGTCGACTCTTCCCAAAGCCCCAGCTATTCCCCGGGATCACTTGTATGGCTGGCTGTACCTTACCAAACCCCCGGCATTTCCTCAAAACTCGTTCCAAAGTACGAGGGCCCATACCGCGTTCTGGAGCAAACCTCGCCGGTGAATTTTCTCATCGAGCCACTTTCCCCATCTGACGACATGCGCCGGCGTAGACGTGACATCGTCCACGTCGCCCGCCTCAAGCCATATTATAGCCCTCTGCCTCCAGACTCATAGGTCGCCAGGATGGCTCTTTTTCGGCGGGGGCAAATTGTGAAGAAGAAAGAGCGTCGTTGGCAAGCAACATCGCCACCGCTTGGGTACTGGGTGCTGGGCTTGGCTCGCTCGGCTCGTGCTGATCATCGCCGGCAACTGCTTGACCGTTGATCTTGCACGATCGTGTTTCTTCGTAGTACCACCGTCGCAACAGTCGTCAATAAACCCTTTTTCAATATATATATATATATATATATATATATATATATATATATATATATATATATATATTTAATTTGTCTGACTACGCCCACTGCAGGGCAAAGGCCTATCTCCAGAGATCCGTCAATCAACCTGGCTTTGTGCTTTACATTACCACATTATACCTGCGATCTTTTTTATCTCCACGGCCCACTTAACTTTCAGTCTCCCCTTCATGCGTATGCCTTCAAGGGAATCCAGTCAGTCACCCTTAATGACCAGCGGTTATCTTGCCTACGTGCTACGTGACCAACCCATGTTCATTTTTCTTTTTGATTTTAGCTATGATATTCTCACACCTGGTCTGTGCAGGCTTACGCACTCTCCTCTCTTTTCATCTCGTAAGGATACACTTATCACTTTCCTTTCCATTGCTCACTGAATCATCCTAAATTTAAGCTGAACCCTCTATGCAAGCCTCCCTGTTTCTGCTCTGTAGATGTGTACTGGCAAGATGCAGCTGTTACATACATTTCTCTCGAGCGTTAGTAGCATATTAGCATTCATGGTTTGAGAATGCTTGCCGAATGTGATCTACCACATCCTTATTCTTCTAAGTATTTTGCTCTCAATATTCAGCTCTGTGGTTACTACCTCTCCTAAGTAAATACCGCGCGGCTCTCCACCTATCGCAAGGGGCTGCTTTATGACGAGACTGTTGCATAATACTTTATTTTTCTTCCCCTTAATTTTCCAGACCTGTTTTGCTGCTTCCCGTTTCCAGTTCTGTAATCACTAACTGTAATTCGTCCACTTAATTACTCATCAAGACAATGTGAGTAGCAAATCGCAGGTTATGAAGATACTCTCTATTAACTCTGATTTCTATGTCTTCCCAACCTAAATCCTGGAAAACCTCCTGCAAACACGAGAATAGTAGCATTGGAGAAATACTGTCTTGTTTTCTTACTCCCTTTCTCTATTGTTATTTTGTCGATTTCATTACAGAGAACTATGCTTGAGTTAGATTCGCAGTAGTTTTCTTCCAGCTTGTTTATGTAAGGTTTTTCGATGCCCTGATTTCGTAGTGCTTGCGTTACTGTTGATGTGTCGACAGAGTCAAATGCTTTCTCGTAATCTACCAAGAACTTGTATTTACTCTTGTGTGTATATCTTCTATACTCTTGTGTACAGCGATACGCATGTGTATAAGAAACCCCGCCCTTAGTTGTTTTCTGGCTACTAATGCACGGTTGCATATGACGTATTCATTTTTGCTGCACTGTGAAGACCTCATAGACCCTCCTAACGTCGCTGAGCTCTATCACATCCCATTGAAGACCCTCTATTTCCTAGAATAGGACATTTACGCTTGCGTCACTTGATAACGTTCTAGCCTCTAAGGTAGCCAAGTTCACTCTGCAATGGTAGACTGTCCGGGCCGAGAGATACTTAGCACCCTCCGCTGTGTCGCAGGTCTGACCGCTGCCTTGGACAGTTGCTTCGCAGCCGCTGGTAACTCAGAACCGAGAATGTATTGCTGTAGTCATGGGAGGCAGTGGCCACGTACTTGCATAAGCGTGGCCAATCCAGCTCTGGTGGAGAGGAAGACGAAGTGATTCACTTGTGAAACACATTTTGTGGTCTGTGCTGTTTTTTCTGCGTTCTACAGCGCAACAGTGGGGTCTCCAGCCCCCTACATCGCGGTCATGGATGTACAATCCCCGGAGATCCCGCCCAGTACCAGTTCATCCACGGGCATTGCTTCAAGAAAGAGTGGTAATCCATCTAGTGAGAGCGACGACACCGAGCTGTACTCTGCATCAGACTACGAGTCCTTGGAAGACGACTTCGAACCTGTGCTTTACCGCAAGGCCAAACGAAGAATCATGAACGCATCATCGGCATCAAGTACAGCAACTGTGAGGACAGCGCCTCAGCGATGGCCTCACTCCATTCTGTTTGTGCCACAGACTACTACTGCCAATCTACGCTTCCTCAACAGGCAAGCACTGTCCCTTGTACCTTGAAAACATTGTGCCTAACGAGATTAAGGAGATCAGGATAAACACGAGGAAGAATATTTTGGCAATTGACGTGAGGAACCCGAGTGCACTGAACACGCTACAGCATGTGTCAGAGCTGGAAACATCAAAGTCCGATCCATGATACCAGCGAAGGGTGACACCGTAACAGGAGTTATCTATGACATAGACACTGAAATCGCCAATGAAGATCTTCCTGTACTGATAAAACCAGTGAGTGAAAACAACGTCATTGTGCATGCTGGTCGCCTAGGCAACTCTCGTTGTGTGCGACTAACATTCAAGGGTGACTGTCTTCCCTCTTACGTGAAGGTTGGCCATTTCCGTCACCAGGTTCGCCCATTTATGCCGAAGCCTATGCAGTGTTTCAAGTGCCAGAAGATTGGGCACGTGAAGGGCGTTTGCAGAAATTCCGAAGTGTGCCCCCGATGCGCTGAACACCACTCAGAAGACGACTTTATTGCAACTACGTGTAAATGCTCCAACTGCCAAGGAGCTCACAGTGCTTCCTCCAAGGACTGTCCTCGGATTAAGAAAGAGATTTATATTCTGAGGCAAATGGTGCGAGACAACTCGACTCACAGAGAAGCTGCGCAAAAAGTAAGGCGAAGGTGCCGTTATCGTCGAAGGTCCTCACGAAGGACAGTGCAAAATCTAACGAGAAAGTCAGAAACTCAAGTTAAACCGACAAGCGCGGCTCCTAGCACGGCAAACATCTGCGCTGAAAGAGAAAATGTTGGAATATCTCTCTCTCCAAAGAAATGGCCACCCCTTCAGCCTAGAGGATCTGTTGAGCCTCAATAGAAGCCGCCTACACGACCTGTTGAGTCTCAACAGAAGCTGCCTCAAGAACAAGCACAAAATGCTGCAACGGCCGAGAAGCCATATCATCGCGTGATGGTGATGCTAAGATCATTAGTGGACACCATTCGCATGTTGTTAAGCGACATGAATACACCGTCAGCCAAAAGTGCCCTTCAAGTACTGGACGCGCTTAGTCCAATGCTAGCAGCCCTAGAGTAGACCATGGCTAACCCACCACTGTCTTTCAGGGACGAGGTTCGTAAAGCAGCAATATTGCAGTGGAATGCCAGGGGACTGAGATCGCGCATTGGTGACTTTCGTCGATTTGTGTACGTCAATATGTTTCCCGTAATCGTCCTTTGTGAGCCGAACTTATGGAGCGCAATACGACTCTCGGGATACGAACCTTTTATGTCGTCTACTGTTACTGAAAGCAGCAAGGTTCTGGTGTACATTCGCCGAAACCTCACTTACATCCTTCAACCAGTACCACCTCATGACAGAACCTATACGTATGCTTAAGAGTGAAAAAGAAGAGGCTCAACATCACTGTGGTTGGCTCATACCTATCACCATCAAGCCGTTTCGATCAAAAAAGACTACGAGACAACATAGCGTTAACTCCTGACCCGTGTGTTATCATTCGGAATTTTAACGCTCATCATACATTATGGGGAAGTCAGAATACCAACATGAAGGGCAGAAGCTTGGTGTCTTTTGCCTCCGACAACCAACTTTGGTTACTGAACGATGGCAGTCCTACATTTTTACGTGGCTCCACATACAGTAGCTGTCTCGACTTGGCTTTTGTTTCGCGAAGCCTAGTGAAACATACTGAATGGTTCACGGATATAGAAACGCACGGGAGTGATCACATTCCAACATACGTCAAGATCAGAGGATTGTCGCCTCCTAAAGTGCGCGACATGGTTAAAAGAGTGGACTCGAAAAAATTTCAGTCCCGTATGGAAGACCAATGCCAAGAACACATTTCAGATTTACAAGAGGCCATCAAGAGCTCTGTAAAAGAGACTGTGTGTACGATCCCATGCCCTGTAAGAATCACGGACATCGACATAGAGCTGGAGCGGCTTCGAGCCTTGCGACGACGAGCTGAAAGAAGGTACCGGCGCACGAAGGGCATAGAAGATTTACGGACTGCTAGACATATGCAGAAGAAGATCAAACGTCGGATGGACAAGCTAGAATTCCAACGCTGGATTACTTTCTGCGAGTCACTCGACCCTCGTAAGCCTTTATCGCAGATATGGAGGATGGTTAGAGGTTTGCGGTCATCGCCCATTCAGAAGTCACCATTCAAGGCCTTAGCCCTTCACCAAAATCGACCAGATGTAGACGTTGCTGAAAATTTCTGTGCCAGATTATCAGGGCAAACTCCAGCCATCAGCAGCTCACCACTTTCGAGCAGTTGTCCGCCGCCACCTGACTCCTGTAAGGACTTCCCGTTCACCATTCAGGAGCTCAAAGCAGCACTCGCTTCATGCAAACGGACCTCCGCACCAGGACCTGACGGAATCTCCTACAGAGCCCTGTGTCATCTGGGTGAGTGCGCGAGAATAGCTCTACTTCAGCTATATAATGATTGTTGGCTAGAGGGCACTGTCCCCTTAAGTTGGAAAACTAGTCGTCCAGTACCATTACTAAAACCTGGCAAATCACCATTGGAATTCTCCTCCTATCGCCCGATCGCATTGGCTAGTTGCGTGGGTAAAGTGGTGGAGAGAATGATTCTCGGCCGACTCGAGTGGTACTTGGAGTATCATGAGATTTACTCAAATGCCATGGCTGGCTTTCGACGTGCTCGATCATCGATCGATAGCGTCATCGACCTAATCACGTACGTTGAACATGAGAAAGGCCATAAGCGTGTTTGCGCCTCTCTGTTCCTTGACGTCAAAGGAGCCTATGATAACGTTACACATGAAGCCGTCCTTACCACACTAGAAGAGATTGGAGTGGGTGGCCGAATGTTTAAGTGGATACGCAGTTATCTCCAAATGCGATCCTATTTTGTGAGTACAGAGACCGGGAACACGTCTACACATTTCAGTTGTCGTGGCGTCCCTCAGGGTGGTGTACTGAGCCCCGTGCTATTCAATATAACACTAATCGCTCTCAATACGCACCTACCAAACAATATTTATCTATCAACATACGCTGATGACATCTGCATCTGGACATCTGCGGTAACTCGCCTGCAATTACGAGCGAGAATACAGAGAGCTGCTACTGCAACTAATTTGTATCTACGCAATCAAGGCCTGGAAATTTCCTCCGGAAAGTGCGCTCTTCTGGCATTTACGCGCAAACCCATGTCGAATTACAGAGTGTCAATTAACGGTCAAAATATACCATATCGTCGATCTCAGAAATTTCTGGGTGTCATAGTCGACAGAGACATATGATGGAGCCCTCATGTGTCGTACTTGAAAAAGCGATTGACCGGCATATGCCATCTTTTCAAGTTTCTCGCTGGAAAGACTTGGGGAATGCAGCCTAATGCTATGTTACGACTGTACAGGGTGCTTTTCCTTGGCTTTTTACGATACAGTCTGCCTGCATTATCAAATGCCAGCAAAACAAGTCGACGCATGATACAAAGCGTTCAGGCACAGGCGCTTCGAATATGTCTAGGTCTGCCTCAGGGTGCCTCAGCAATGGCGACTATGGCTATAGCCAACGACCACCTCGTGCAGACCCATATTGAAATTGAAGCTTTGAGGTCACACATAAGGCATGTGGGCCGGACTCCCCATCACCACCTAGCCTCTCTACTAGTGGATAGACCTCATACTTCCTTTTGCCGAACAATAACTACACGTCGTGACTCCCTACCAACTGGTTTTACGCCCGTGGCGAGACCTTCAATTCCTTCATGGTGCCTCAAACAGCCAGTAATCAACCTGACAATACCAGGCATCCAGAAAAAAACGAGATTTCTCAATACCAGCCCTCAAGCAGCTCGCCTTACTTCTGCTTACGAGAAGTACCAAGACTGCACCCACGTCTACACCGATGGCTTCCGTCCTGCCAAACAGCTCAACAGCGGCGGCCATTATTCCAACGCATGCCGCAACCATCAAATTCAGGACAGCTCATGCAACCACAACGGCAGCAGAGCTTGCAGCGCTTCGCGCTGCACTGCGTTGCATTAACGACCAAAGCACGCAACGGTGGACGATTTTCTGCGACTGCAAGGCGGCACTGCAGTCACTTCTGTCAAATCTACTCCGTGGTCCACACGAGCAGTTGGTATTTGAAACAGCAGAAATGCTACACCATATAACAGAGAAAGGGCACCACGTTATATTTCAGTGGTTGCCAAGACACTGTGGAATTATCGGTAACGAACGAGCTGATCAAGCTGCCCGATCAGCCCATACAGAAGACAACGACCAGCCAATACCTCTCTCAAGGACGGACGCTGCTAGGAGGCTCCGCATTCTTGCTCGCCAACGCTCCATGGCTCTTTGGAATGAGCCTCTCTTTACGCATGCAAGATTACGATCCCTTGATCCAACGTTAAGCATGCAGCTTCCAACAAAAATTCGACGAAGCGACGCTACTGCGCTGTGCAGACTATGGTTGGGAGTCGCGTTTACCCGTGCGTACGCGTTCCGCATAGGTATGGCCGACACCGCCGACTGTGCACACTGCGGAGATGAAGAAACAATTCGACATATCCTGTGTGACTGCCCGAAATACAACCTGGAAAGACAACACCTTTCTAATAAACTAAACAGGTTAGATGACCAGCCGCTGTCAGAAGAAAGTATACTGCGCAATCGTCATGACTCGTCGTCACAGAAGAAAGCCGTGCAAGCACTACTGGGCTTCTTGCGAACTACTGGCCTGTCGGAAAGCCTCTAAGTGGACTGCTTTTGTGTGTGCGTGTGTGTCGGTGTTTTTCTCTTATTTATTTTTTAACTCTCCCTTTCTGTTTCAACCCCCTATTCCCCAACCCCAGTGTAGGGTAGCATACCGGATACTAGCATCTGGTTACCCTCCCTGCCTTCCTTTTTTTTCTCGTTTCTCTCTTCTCCAGCTCTGGTGTGGAAGTGCATTACTCGCAGGTGATCGCCAGTGAGGCCACACCCCAGACCTCTTCTATTTTTACCAATTTTTTATCACGTGCTTTGATTAAATATACACTTGGGAATGGTCCAGCATCTACATTCCAACCGATCTCTGTCATTCCATGCTAGGCTGCTGTGCTATATCTAAGGGGGGAGGGGAGTGATGGGGCTCTGTTTCACTTTTTTAGCACTGTAGAGCACAGCCTTACCACCTCTAAGCTCTCAACTTCATCTGGCTCGAAGCTCGTCTGGCTTTCTTTATATGACTGTGCGAAAGTGCCAATTTCTTTGAAAAAACCCACCCGTGCCGCTTTGAAATTCTGACCTTGCGAGCTTAGGACGGCGTAGTGCCCTGGATGGTTTTCTTCTCACGCCTTTAATTTAATCTCTCCTAACTTCTTCTTGGTACGCTCAAAATTTACGTTTTGGATATATATATACACACACGTATATATATATATACATATATATATTTATATATATATTGACGCGTATGTACTGGTGGACCAAAACGACGATAATGAAATTTGGCGGACACCAGGTAATGGAGCTCTGGCTGATCGAAGATAAAGAAGGCGTTCTTGCTGTTCGGCTGCTGAGAGTTGCTGTGTCAACGTTTATCTGCCTTTGGTTTCGCGCTGTACCACGACACTGGTGGAAGTGCTGGGGCGCAACCCTACCTAATGCTCCATACTTCCACTTGGAGCTATTCATCTAGCTCGGACGCATTGTCAACCATTGCAACTCCCGTGCACCGATTCAGTCGGCGGCTGATAGGCCTCGCTCCAGAGTCCACTCCTTCCACGGAACCTCGCAAGTGCCGATTACCTCTCCAAATGGCCAACGCCAGTCCGCAACTGGCGCCCCAAGGCCCCCCGCCAACACAGCCTTGACAGGTAACCATCTTTCAACTACTGGTTCCCGACCACTTTAGTGGTGGCGCCCATGAAAACGTGGACGACTGGCTTGAGCACTATGAGCGTGTCACCAAGATTAATCTGTGGCCTGAACAAGAAAAGCTCTCACGCGCCTATTTCTACCTTGACGGCGGTGCGAAAATTTGAATGAGAACAGAGAAGCTAGTCTGTTAACTTGGGGCGACTTCCGACAACAGCTTGTCGATACGTTCACCAATGTCGATCGACGCGACGGTGCGCAGCAGCTGTTGGAGCTACGGGTTCAAAAACCCAATGAAAGCTTTACTATGTTTGCTGAAGATATGACTCGTCTTTTTCGTCGAGCTGACCCAAACATGAGGGAAGATAGGAAGTTGAGCTACCTCATGCGCGGCGTTAAGGAGCAACGTTTTGCCGCGCTACTGCGCCACCCTGCAAGTGCCGTGGTTGACTTTATCAAGGAGGCTACGGCTATCGAGCGGGCCCTCCATCAACGATGCAGGCAGTATCATCGAATGTCTAGCAGCGCCCCAATCAATGTTGCCGCCATACCTGAGGATCAAAGCTCTCTGCGAGACCTCATTAGGGAGATAGTTCGTGAAGAACTGCAAAAGTTCCGGAATCTAGTTGCTCAAAAGCCCCGTTGCGTCCGTCGCTGAACTGGTACGCGACGAAATCCGCCATGCATTTTCTACCACTGGTCCTGGTGACGAGCACCGTCCCATGAGCTATGCCGATGCTCTGCGACGTTCACCATCTGGTACATCGCCGCCATATCACCCAGTGCCGAAGGCCCTTGGTCACCGCCGCAAGAGCAGACCCTGAGCCGACCACCAAGCCAACCGACGTACCACCAGGCTTCCACAGCAGCACCATGGACATCGTCGCAAGAAGAGAGGCTCAGACGTCCACCGCTCTGAAGAACAGACGCATGGCGCACAATCGATCGACGTCCACTATGCTTCAACTGCGGAGGTGCAGGTCATATCGCCTGTCATTGCTGGCATCCGCAGTGATTCCTTCCGCCCTCTTCGAACATGGTCTGACGATCGACGTGCGAACGAAGAATACATACCATGCCGGGAGGATGCCTCTTTCCATGGAGCCCGTTCTCACTTTTACGAATACCGTACATCTGACGACGAGGCACAACCTACCCGCCAGCCAGGTTTGGGACGTCAATCCCGCTCTGCTTCTCTTGCTCATTCACCTTCGTCACACCGACATACCTCCGCGGACCTTAACGCAAGAAGGTCACCCAGCACGCGCCGGGAAAACTGAGGGTAACGACCTCCGGGGGTAAGGTTTCAGGCCATGAAGATGACGACGAAAAGCCTCCAATACACGACGCTGTAAATTCGACAAGACGTGAAAGCGACAACATTGTGACCACCGACCTGAGTGTTTTTCTTGACGGCCAGAAAGTAACAGCTTTAGTCGACACCGGTGCCAACTTTTCTATTATCAGTCAGGACCTCACCATCCGCCTCAAGAAAGTGAAGACGCCTTGGACAGGCCCTCAAATAAGGACGGCAGGTGGTCAGTTATTGATGCCCTCTGGAAGATGCACAGCGAGAATTGACATAGGAGGTTCTTCTTTTGTTGCGTCGTTCGTCGTTCTCGCCGCATGCTGCAAGGATCTAATTATTGGTATGGAATTCTTACGAGAGTACGGCGCCGTCATCAATATCTCAGACAGTTTTATTAAATTCCGCAACAGTTTGGGCGCACCTGATTGTACACAGGCGCGACCAAACCAATTGCGTCTAACTGATGACGATGTGGTTCTCCCTCCTCGGTCATGCACGCTTGTTTCTGTGGCAGCCGCTGTCCAGTTTGACGGCGAAGGAGTAGCAGACCGAATAACCACACTCCTCCTCACATATGACATTTCCGTCGCAAGAGGTATCGTCACTGTCGCCGCTGGACGCACGGACTTGCTTCTGACAAATTTTAGTGATGAGCGCCAGCACCTTCCAAAAGGCATGGCCGTCGCTTACTTCGATGATATCACAGACGCAGAAGGCTGCTTGGCAGTAGTCGACGAGGCGCCAAAACTGGATTCAACACCAGTTTTCGACGTTAGCACTACTTTGCCTAAGAACGAGCGAAAGAGGCTTCTTGAGCTACTGGCCGAATTCAAAGACTGCTTTTCGACAACATCAAGAGTTGGCCGCACGCCTCTAACCAAGCATCAGATAATTACCGAAGACATGGCGAGACCAATTCACCTAAACCCCTATCGCGTGGCTGCAAAGGAACGCGAAGTGATACAAGAGCAAGTCGACAAAATGCTAGAAGATGACTTCATTCAGCCGTCAAAAAGTTCCTGGGCGTCACCTGTAGTCTTCGTTAAGAAAAAGACGGCAGCCTGCGCTTCTGTGTATATTACCGAAAACTGAATCAAGTGACAAAGAGAGATGTGTATCCACTTCCTCGTATAGATGACTCTCTCGACAGACTTCGACATGCTCGTTACTTTTCCTCGATGGACTTAAGGAGTGGGTATTGGCAAATCGAGGTAGACCCAAGAGACCACGAGAAGACTGCTTTTGTGACACCAGATGACTTATATGAATTCAAACTCTTGCCCTTTGGTTTATGTTCAGTGCCTGCTACCTTTCGAAGACTTATGGATACCGTACTTTCTGGGTTGAAGTGCAAAACCTGCTTGGTCTACCTTGATGATGTCGTAGTTTTTGCCGCAACATTTGACCAGCACCTCAGAAGACTTGAGGCAGTTTTACAAGTCATACGGTCTGCGGGCTTGGCGTTGAAGCCGAAAAGTGCCACTTTAGCTATGAAGAGCTGCAATTTCTTGGCCACGTTGTCAGTTACGCAGGCGTTCAACCTGATCCTGAAAAGATCACAGCTGTTGCACAGTTACCGGTGCCGACTGATAAGAAGGCTGTCCGACGATTCCTCGGACTATGTGCGTATTATAGGCAATTCATCGCAGGACTTCGCACGCATCGCATCACCGTTAACCCGCCTCACAAGAGAAGACGTTGCTTTGCAATAGAGCAACGAAGAGGAAGCTGCTTTTAAGAACCTCCGCCAGCGACTACAGACGCCTCCAGTGCTTGCCCACTTTGATGAGAAAGCCCCAACGATGCTACACACTGATGCCAGCAATAATAGTTTGGGAGCTGTGCTTGTGCAGCTGCAAGATGGCACAGAAAGAGTAATCGCCTATGCAAGCCGAACACTAACACGCGCCGAGACTAATCCCTCCACGACTGAGAAGGAATTCCTCGCCGTCGTATGGGCGGTCACAAAATTTCGCCCGTATATATACGGCCGCCCTTTCAATGTCATCAGCGACCACCATTCACTGTGTTGGTTGACAAATCTTAAAGATCCTACCGGGAGATTAGCGCGTTGGAGTCTCAGGCTGCAGGAGTACGACATGACTGTCATACACAAGTCAGGGAACATCCACATGGACGCCGACTGTATATCCCGCTCACCCATTGAATCAGCAACTCTGATCCGATGAAGAGGAAACAGCATTTCTCGGTGTGCTTGACTCAAACGCTATTGTACAGCAACAACGTGGCGACCCTGAGTTACTAGCCCTAATTAATTATCTGGAGGCAAGATCTCAGAAGGCACCAACTGTTTTCGTAAGAGCGCTGTCATCACTTTGCTTACGGGGCGAGTACTATACAAAAGAAACTTTTTTTCGATAGGATCTGCGTATTTGCTTCGTCATCCCAGCAGCCCTTCGCTCCGAAGTACTCGAAGCATGCCACAACGAGGTGACTTCAGGCCACTTAGGTTACATGAGAACGTTGGCCAGAGTGCGGCAGCGCTACTTCTAACCAAGACTGACCGTAGCCGTAAAACACCATGTTCGTACTTGCCTCGACTGCCAGCGACGGAAGTCACCGCCGACTAAACCAGCTGGCCTCCTGCAGCCCTTTCAGGTCCCAAGAACACCATTCGACCAGATTGGCATGGATATTTTGAGCCCACTTCCTACTTCTACTGCTGGGAACCGCTGGGCTATTGTTGCGAGTGACTACCTTACCCGTAATGCTGAAACAAAGGCTATCTAGAGAGGTACAGCAGCGGAGGTGGCACAATTTTTCATCGAGAACGTTGTCCTGCGGCATGGTGCTCCAAGCGTCGTAATCACAGACAGAGGAACCGCATTTACGGCAGCTCTTTTGGAACAAGTCCCCTTGCTAAGTGGAAACAACCCATCGTAAGATCACCGCCTACCGCCCGCAAACGCACGGGCTTACAGAGCGTCTGAACAAAACAATTGAAGACATGCTTTCAAGTACGTAGGCGTCGAACACAAAAATTGGGACGAAATCTTGCCATATATCACGTTTACAACACTGCCTAAGCAAGAAACAACCCGGATGACCCCGTTCAGCCTAATTCACGGAAGGGAAGTACGAACCATGTTAGATGTGATGCTAGCGCACGAATGCGAGGACATCGAACCGGACGCCGAGATGTTTACAGAAAGAGCGGAAGAAGCAAGGCAACTAGCGCGCCTGCGAATCCAACAACAACAAGAGTATGACGCGAGCCGCTACAGTTCTCGCCACAGAACAGTCGCTTACCAGACCGGCGACAGAGTATGGGTTTGGACGCCCATACGGAGACGAGGACTCTCTGAAAAGCTCCTAAGGAGATACTTCGGGCCATATCTAGTACTGCGACGACTGAGTGATGTTACTTACGAGGTCATCCCCGACAGTTCATATAGCACGACGCTTCGCAGCACCGTCCTGAACTAGTTCACGTTGTGCGCATGAAGCCTTATGAAAGGCAGTGACTGCGCAAGACACTTCTCAAGGAACAGACAAAAAAAATGCACTACTGGTTTAGCGTCGGGGCGATGCTCATCAAGAGGGGGGCAAATGACGCGTATGTACTGGTGGACCGAAACGACGATAAGGGGATTTGGCGGACAACAGGTAGTGGAGCTCTGGCTGATAAAAGATAAAGAAGGCGATCTTGCTGTTCAGCTGCTGAGAGTTGCTGTGATATATATATATATATATATATATATATATATATATATATATATATATATATATATATATATATATATATATATACATACATATATATATATTCATATATATACATACATACACACACACACACACACACACACATATATATATATATATATATATATATATATATATATATATCCGCTCATTGGTTAGAGCATTGAACGCGTTATTCGAAGGTCGTAGGTTCGATTCCTGCTCACGGCTGGTTATTTTTTCATCCACTTTTCTTTCTTCTTATTTACATTCCATTGATTCTAATAACTTCCCCTGTACATTCCTTTTCCTTACTGTCTGTTAGATCTCAGTAATATTGTGTCAAAACACGGAAAAACGAGCCCTTAGGTATACACTTCTTTCCCTTATTTCATTTAACGAGGGTCTCGTAATGGCAGACTTGGTGTCATTAGGTTGTATACGACGCACTATTAATCAGCTGCCCGCTCATAATAGGATCACGTGCTACGTGACGCCAAACATGCACATAAAAGAGTGTTTTCACACTCGTCGCTTGCTTATAGATGGCGCTGACTGTCACTCCTACTTCTAAATTAACATATAAAGCAAAAAAATTGGATGGAGGGAAGGCCGCTGTGGTAGCACAGTGGTTAGAACATCGAACGCGTTATTCGAAGGTCGTAGGTTCAATTCCTGCTCACGGCTGGTTATTTTTTGATCCACTTTTTTTCTTCCTATTTACATTCCATTTGTTCTAATAACTTCCCCTGTACATTCTTTGGCCTTACTCTCTGTTAGATCTCATTATTATTGTGTCAAAACACGGAAAAACCAGCCCTTAGGTATACACTTCTTTCCCTTATATATATATATCAATCCTGATGAAGGCCAGACTCTAGGCCGAAACGTCGAAATAAACCACGTTGTGACCGCTCACGGAGGATCTACTGGACTATATATATATATATATATATATATATATATATATATATATATATATATATATATAATGTAAGTAGGTAGTGACTGAAGGTAGAGGCTGAGTAACAAGAAGTGCTATGGAATAAACATGGCGTATGAGCCAGGCCACGTCGCCCATTCATCATAGGGTCACACGAGTCGACAGGATGGAGACCTGCATGCCCCTTCATCAGTCGCTCTGCCTCGACGCAGTTCTCCGCAAGACACCCTGACCACACATTGACTACTGTACAAGCGCCTAGTATTACGCATTGACCAGCATCATATAAGAACCATCTGCTGACCTTGAAATCGCCATGTACACCGGATCAGCGGACGATGGATCCGTAGAAAACTCGTTTAAGCTCTTCGACCCCCACGCCACCACTTCATCCTGGTCGGAACAGGAAATTATCACCAACTTCACTGACTACACCTCAGGTGAGGCATTCAAGTTTTACTTCACCCACAACTTCGAGAACGATGAGTCTTGGGAAAAGATGAAAAAAGAAATGATCACTCGTTTCATAGAATACGATGAAGACCTGTCCATACTTCATCAGCGGAAGACTTTTCAACTCAACCCTCACAGTTACGCGACAGTCGTCCCGCAGTAAGCCTGTTTTCCAAACGAGACCTCAGAGAAAATATACCACCATTGTACCATCATATGACTCTTCCGAAAAAACGTCACGCATTCAAACACCTACTGGTAACTTGCACGTCGCAACAGAGGGGTAAAGCCTCTCTATACCGAAAAGAATCTAGACCTATTTCACCAAAAGACTGAACCTAAAGCCGGCTTTCCTTAGAGCAATGAAATCGGTATTTTCAACGTGTTCACAGCATCGAAACACTCCAGATGTTACTGAACCACCCGAATCCAATGATGCTTCGTGTCACACACAAGGCCCAGATGGTTTCGAACGTGTGACGGCATTGATGTTCAAGAACCCTTATGTTCAAGACCAGATTCTTTCAAAAGACGTCCTCAGCCAAAATACGCAGCGAAAAGAAAAACAAACGTCATCAGAAGCACCTCAAGCCATGTCTGCTGTTCTCCCATCTTCAAATGATAACAGACATGTGAGTCGAAGCACTACAGCAGTTTCAAATCCACCAAAGCCAGCACACTGTGAACTTAAAGAAATATTTACAATGAATGATAACACAAAACCATTTGGGAAGCTTCCCGATCAGTCTGCCACACAGATTTCATCTCAATAAAAGCCCTGCAGTACAGTATCGACGACCGACTATCTACTGATCACATCACGATGCAAAGAAAGGCAGACTCATGTTCCTGAGAGATGCCCATCTGACCAACTTTCGCAACAAAATGAGCAATTTCAACAAAGGCAGCTCCACGAACCCCAGGAACTACAACGGCTACTCGAACAAGAACAACGATCAAGTGAAACCTCCTCACGAGTACACTTGTGGCTTAAAGGTCATAAGAGACAACAGCAAATAAAAAAGCAAAGACAAAGTCAATGCCTAAGCCATCATCGCAGAAAGCAACGTCGACAAAATTTTCTGCAACAGTTCTCAAGGCCGTGTCTGCGATCCAACAAACCAAGAGAACGCCACAGAAAGTTACGAAAAAGACATAAAGTTACCACGTATACAACGGAGAAAAAAACACTTCCTCCCATCAGCCTTGGCTCTCACGCACGCTGACTAGAAGCAAAGCGTCTGTTGCCACGACGGCGCTAGATCCGATGCCAAAGACATCCGTCAATTAAATGCTACACAGATTTCAAGCCTTGTTCGTTCCTCACAAGACCTCAAGTCGTGTCATCATCAGTGCAGATGTGCAGGGCGGGTTATGCCATCCAGGACACAACAGCCAGCCTCGTCCACCCGAGTTGTCTTAGATATGGCCAGACTGCTTTCTCTGCTGTAGATTTTTGTGAAAGTTAAGGAACTCCCTTCTGAAATGGAATTAGGGTGCATTTTGACATTTTTCGTTCGCTTTAGGACCCGCTATTTTTGTTTTGTTAAGTGTCTGACGCGACTTCTTCCGGTGGGGGGTCCGGATTGCGGCCCTATCTTGTGAAGACTGTGTGCGATGTTGAGCAACTTCAATATAATGTGCAACTATGGCCCAATTAGATGTTTTTTGCGTTCTAGTACTGCTCATTCATTATGCATTGTATTATACAACACGCGCACTCTTTCGGGGCGAGGGGAATCGTGTAATAAAAGTAGGTAGTGACTGAACGTAGATGCTGAGAAAGAAGAAGTGCTATGGAATAAGCATGGCGTATGAGCCAGGCCACGTCGCCCATTCATCATATATATATATATATATATATATATATATATATATATATATATATATATATATATATAAAAGGGAAACAGGTGCATACCTACGGCTCGTTTTTTCGTGTTTTTACATATTGAGATCTAACAGACAGTAATGCCAAGGAATGTATAGGGAAGTTATTTAAACCACGGAATGTAAATAAGAAGAAAGAAAAGTGGGTGAAAAAATAACCAGCCGTGAGCAGGAATCGAACCTACGACCTTCGAATAACGCGTTCGATGCTCTAACCACTGAGCAATATATATATATATATATATATATATATATATATATATATATATATATATATATATATATATATATATATGAGATATAACAGACAGTAATGCCAAGGAATGTACAGGGGAAGTTATTAGAACCAATGGAATGTAAATAAGAAGAAAGAAGATAGAAAAGTGGATGAAAAAATTACCAGCTGTGAGCAGGAATCGAACCTACGACCTTCGAATAACGCGTTCGATGCGTTATTCACCAACTTGCCCAACAAGCCATTTTAACTCAATAACTGAATACTTAACAGAGCTTATTTGCTTGAGCTAGTTATAATCAAGAGGCAATTGACAACAGCCACCTAGCTCTTGGTTGAGCTCACAATATTCATGTATAACCACCTACTGTTCTGAAACTTTGCCTGCTCCAACCGGTCTTGCATAACTGCAATGACATGCACACACTGCAGTATCTTGTAAATGGCAGCTTCAGCACCGAAGCATGTGCCCTACCAGAAAACTTTGCTTGGTGCATGTAGATTGCAACATGACGTGTCATTTCACCTAGCAGGCTCTGCAAAAGCCACAAGTATTGGCCTAACCAGCGATGCTGAAAAAGGGTGGTAGCTGAACTTGCCATGTGTTGTAGCAGGCTCTTAGTATAAATACCCAACTTGATGTTAATGTCACGTTCATATACTGCCCGTCTCTATGCAATTCTGCCACAAATTCTAGATGCCTCTTTTTCTCTGGCTCGGGAGGGGAAGAGGGGACCGTCGCAAACAATACCAACTACAACCTATTTAACACATAGTCAATACAGGCAAAAAAATATTCACTAAGTTGTGGAGCCCAAAATATGTAATAATTGGTGAAGTTAAAGGTTATCGTGAGTATTGAAGAATTCTTTGTTGCTTTCAGTCAACAGTCTGTACAGACAGACTGTTGCCTTCAGTCTGTCTGTACGTCCGTGCCTGCGTCCATCTAGTGAACACTCCAAGTACCACCATCTCCCATCCCATGTGGCACATACCCACTCCGCGCGTCCATCCATCTGTCTGCTTGTCTGTCCGTCTGTGCGTCCATCTAGTGAACACTCCAAGTACCGCCCCGCCACCTCCCACTTCGCATCCCGCTGGCTGCGTACGACAAGGTTGGAGGATGGACAGACCCACGCTTTAAGGAGCTTCGCCCCTAACTTCAAAAGGTTGTTATGTTGCTCCAAAGTGAGATTTTAGCTGCTCCAGAAGCTACACTTAAACTGCTTCGTTGATCACATCACTGAAAGTGACCATAAGATACTGTACCGAGCTGATCATAGAAGCCGTCGCATCATGTTTGGGCAGTAATCTCAAGGCCACCTTGTTTGTTGGGAGATTCATAAATAGGCACCGACGATGCAACAAAATGAAAATGGAGGATGTTTTAACAGCTCAGTTATTTAGAGATCAACTCCGGTGAATATTTAACATCAATGGATCTTAATAGAATTCGGTGGGTACGTTCCCTCTCAGATTTTTGTCATTTATGCCGAATGACAGGACTGAGAGATGCACTTATTGCTTGCAAATAAATTTTTAAGCTTGCCTCGAAATGGTCAACTGACTTGCCATAATTATTGGCAACACTGTCCGTGTGACATCACGTTTGGCATGTCAACTGAAGTCAAAGTTTCCTAAAATGAAGTAGAGGAGACTCTAGCAATACGATCGTTCGGCGCCCATGATAATCATGAGTAGAACACGTATTTGCCTACTCTTCCTGCTTGCAGAACACGTATTTGCTTGCAGGTGGTGGACAAACTTGTGCCTGTTTATTCCTGTGTTATAGTATTGTTTCGAAAGAAAGAGCAAACAGTTTTTCATTTTGTGACCCGATGTGAAATGGTAAGCCTAAAAGACTAAGGTGATGAAGTGTAACTGCCAAACATTTGCCGATTGTTGTTTCATGACAAAGCAGCTTCAAGCCACCCAAAGTCAGAACTAACGTGAAGTGCGATGGCTGGGCAAATTCAGTGGCAGTGTTTGGCAGGAAAAAGCTTCCTTCCTTCCTTCCTTCCTCTGTGGTGTTTGTGCGGCACTTTGCTGGCCTGGCTTTCACAGTTTTCATACTCTGCGCCAGCGGAATCAATATGCGACTTCCGGTTCTTACCAATTAGTGTGTCATGCGTAGACAGTGCGCTTGGTTGGGTTTTAGTATTGCGACTTTTTCTTTATTAAAAGCTTTTTCCAATTTTCTAAGAATTTCAGCTATTGTCTCAGAAACGTACAAATACGATTACCTTGAAATGGTTGAAAAATCTCGAGAGTTGGCTTTTAAGCCAGCTGTGAAAACTTTGTGTTTGCAGAAAACCGCAGGTGGGTATGCGTTACCGGATTCGGGCAAGCCCCACTACCAAATACAGCAGATGTGAGCATTAAAATGAAAACTCTGCTTGGTGAAATGGAGCTTGTGAAACACGAGACAGGGGAAGAAAAAGGCAGCTAGCCATAAAATTAATCAGGAAATGGAAAGAACTAACGGAAATAAAGACCTAATAAGATAGAAAGAGAGCAACAGACCGAAAGAGACAAGAAAAACTGACAACAACACACGAGAATGAGAGAAATAAAAAGAAACAAAGAGAAATAAGCACAGAGAAAGGGAAAAGAAAGTAATAGAAAGAAAACAAGGTAGAAAAAATAATAAAAAACAAAAAAGTCCACTCAGTTCTGCTCCTCATTCAGAATACGCAACGCTACTGTAAAGCCACCATAAATATTCAGTTTTTCATGTGCAGCGAGGTCTTCTTATTGAAAGTGTTCCATTTAACCACTGGAGCATTCTGAAGGATGCTAGATAATCGCCCCCAAAATTTTTTTCTAAGACATAAGCAATTACAGAGGTACTCGTAATTATACAGCACATGTACTCATGCATAATTAAAGGACAAAATGTGCTGTGCCCCTCTAAAGATACTAGTAGCCTCTTACCAGACTAGACCCGTATTCACAAACCTTTCGTAACACTACAAGGCCCTCTTTGATTAAGAAAAAAAAGTTTCAGTAAGAGAAAAGTGAAGGGTATGTTTCATAAACTCGCCTCATTAGGGTTGAAGGCAGGCTTGCATAGGTTCACCTCATCATAATAAAGAATGTGCTAAAGACCAAGGCTATAAACTTTTCCTAGCTCAATGCTGGTTTATTAGCAAGAAAATATTGCTACGTGCTCCTTAAACCAATAAAATAAGTGCCGGAACGCATGCCCATGTGAGTTGTGGACAGAATGCCTCGTGTAACCAAACGACAAAGACCAGAGGACAAAGACCAGAGGAGACGATTCATGTCTGCCTTCCAGCTGGCAAGTTTTTTTGCAATCTAGTTGTAACTCCAGCTCTAAGATACGAGGTGCATTTTTTGCATCTGCACTTAGTGAACAAATTCACAATGATCAGCTATTCTGACATTCGTTTCGTGTTTCCAACATGAAGGCGCTGGCATTGCAGCATAGGTGTATAAAAAGCACAGCTGTCATGCAAGGCTAGTTCATGAATTACCTTCACTTCCTCGTGATGTAACTTGGAGTGTATGCCGCACAAGATGCCCTAGTCTGCAGATGACAACGCTGACAGCAATTGCGTCCATTTTAATCCCATTTAAAGAGTACACCAGTAAACGTCTGGGGGTACAAATGATTTCAAATGCCATAAAATTAGGCTTCTACAAATAATCAAATGCTTCGAATATTCAAACGGATAATGCAGTAATCAAATTTGCTTTGAATCGAAGTTTAAGTGTTGAAAATTTTGAATTATTCAAAACGAACAAATAGATGCATATTAGTCCACATGTACCACTTTGTAAAGGTGGTTTCACGGCAGTGGAGAAATGCTAAACCATGAAAGCACTTACCCAAGCACATTAGACCATAAGTAAAAGTGGTTTCACTGCAGTAAATTGTTGCTAAGCAGTCAAAACACGTAATCAAGAGAAATTCGCACTGCAGCAAAGCCCCACTTCAAGGTTTTAATAAAGAATTACCCTGACATCGATTCTGCTTTTTTTGTTTTCAGTTTAAAAGCTCGTTACACAGACATACGCTCTAAGTAAAGAAATTAAAACGCAGCATATTTTACTGGCTATTACTTGGACTGTACCAAAAGTCGAATGCTGCTACAATTCAAAGTTATTGCCACTTCTTTTGATGAAAAAAAATGACCTTGCATAGGCCCTGTTTCAATTTTTGAAGATCTGTGCAAGTTTGTTTGGCCATGACAAATATGCCCCTTTTGGTTTATAATATGCGATATATATACTATTACAATTCAATTAGAACTTATTTGATCAATATCACTATTCGCTTCGCATTCACTTCGAACCTGAAATTCCCTATTCGCACAAGCATACAAATATAGTCAGCAGCATCAACTTTAATGAACCATCGCTCGGCGATTCTTAGAGCAGACCGCGGCAATCAATTTCCAGATTACAGCACGGCGCACCGTGCACAGCCTCCATTTCGAAAAACAATTCCCGCACTCCTTTCCTGCACCTGACGAATCCTCCTTTCATGCGCAGTGACACAAATTTGCCGATTGGCAACTTGACGAAGCACGCAGCTCATCGATTGGGTTAAACCAGTCACGACGGCAGGCTACGCTTTTTCCTCCCTTTGAAAGAGAAGGGTTGCGAGACCACACGAAAATTTGAAACCAGCTGAAACCAATGTTCTAACCCCTGTGAATTCCTTAGTAAAGCATTCGCTAAATTCTTGAGGCCGCATGTTCACGGAGCAAAGGTGCACATATTTTTTTAATTTTTGTCCTCGGGGTTGTTTACTGGCTCTTTTAAATGGGACAAGCATGTGCAGATCACAAAGTGAATTCAATGCAGACAGTGAAGCAGGCTAATGAATCTGCATTATGGTGCAGTTTTTAAAAAGGTAAAATATGCAAATACGAGCACCTCATTGCAAAATTTCCTGCAATCTGCAGGTCATGTTGCAGACAAAGCAGAAAAACTTGAAGCTGCCACTGCTGAACTGAAGGCCCTACAACACGAGGCCTTCTTGTCTAGAGTTCTGAAATTCTTGCGCCGACAAGAAGAGTGGGTGCAGCTCTACCGTTTGGACGTGTTGACAAGGAGCCACAACAGCAACAATTTTGCGGAGGCAACCATACGCATGCTCAAAGACATTATACTGAACAGAGTCGAAGCATTTAACGCAGTCGCACTCGTACACTCAGTGGCTCGGGTGTGGGAGAAATACTTTGAAAGCCGTATCCTCCGCCACGCCTACAGCTGTGTTGCAGTCCATCAACTGCTGTACACGCGGCTGCTGTCGAGAATGCCAAAAGACGCAGCCGATGCCGTCCAAGTGGTAGGCCAGGGACAGTACATTGTGCCTAGTGCCACCCACCCCAGCTCCAGTTATGAAGTGTATGCCGACATAGGATTATGCACGTGTTTCTTTGGGAAAAGAGGTGCATTTTGTAAGCACCAGGCTTTGGTGCACTAAGAGTATGGAGGGCTGTTTCCAAATGCTCTGGCACTGAGTACTGACGACCGCTACCAACTGGGACGGCTGGCCCTGGGCGAGAAGTGTCCCCCCAGGATTTTTTTCTAACCCTTCCATGAGGAGGAGCTTAGCAGTAGTGCCAGAACCACGGACGGTACCAGTGCCCAGCAGGAGAAGCCAGACAAACTTCAACCAATAAAAGGCACCAGCACGCAAGAGGCCACACACGTCGCACCTGTACCGCCAGTGCCTGATGCAGCCCAACTTGCCCAGGTAGGACAAGCCCCTTGGAAGGGCCCTAAATACTTTTCAATTGAACATAGGGAATGCTACTGAACAGTAGTCAAGGCTTCTTTTATTCCTGTAAGCTTATTATTGTGCTCCACCGCACTAACGAATTTAAAATTTCATATTGGTGGATGTCATCATTCTGAGGGCGATTTCAAGATTTCAACACTGCCGGTGTCGTATTGTTTCATGTTTGGAACTACAGGTCACTAATTGTTTGTATTAGCAGCACTTCCACTAGCAGAATAGTCAAAACTGGTGACAGGAAAAACTTCAATTAAACTGACTCCTCAGCTTGAACTTTATTCCCGAGCAGTTGTCTGCAGTTAGAGAGGAGCAAAATAAATGTGCAGTTGTTGTTGGTGTGCTGTACACGTGAAGTATATTTCTTTCACCACTTTTGGTGCAGGCCCAAGAAGATTCATATGAGTTCCTGGAGGTCCAGTTGCGGCGTGTGCATTCTATGAATACACACAATCCAGCTTAGCTCGATATCGTGAAGGGCCTTGGAGAGTAGCTTGCTCGTGTTCAGAACAGCAGCGATGGAACAGGACTGATGCTGGCACTCAAGGCTACCGCTGCAGCAAGACGTCGCCGGGCCCGTCACATAAGGGTGCAACCGACCAGCACTGCTAGGTGTAGGCCAGGGCTTACAAGGGGGTCCAAGAGGGCCCTACAGGGCGCCCAGCAGTTGAGCCAGCTGCCAAGAAAGCAAAGAAGAGGCCCCATTCTTCGAGCCACAACATAGAGGAAAATGTGCCTGGTGCAAGGCTGCACTGAATGGCAGCTGCCTCCCACCAACTGGGCACACGACATTTCTAGGCACAGAGCCAACTTAGTTTCAAACATAATTTCTAGGGTTTTATGTGGCGAAACGATGATATCATTGTGAAGCCCACCGCAGTGGGCGACTGATGATATGTGGGGTTTAACGTCCCAAAACCACCATTTGATAATGAGAGACGCCACAGTGAGGACTCCGGAAATTTCGACCAATTGGGGAGGTTTTAACGGGATCCCTAATCTGGGCACACTGGCCTACATCATTTCCGCCTCCATCGCAGTCAAGTATTTTAGCCACTAGACTACCGCGACGGGGCCCACAGTGGGTGACTTCGGATCAAATTAGGCCATGTGGAATTCTTTTAAGTGCACCTAAATCTAAGCGAAGGAGCAGCTCATCGCCACCGCTGCACTTGATGCTTCATCTTTCGTTGAACCAAAGCGAGAACGACTCCTCGCATTAGCTGTAATATCATAACCTTACAATTGGTCACCTTAGCCACAGGTAGAAGCATTTGTCTCTGCACTACTACCTCAGTAGCATGCTTACAGTCTTGTCAAAGCTGATGTTAAAGAATGGTGCCCACTAATCCCACTAGTCCCTTGGATCCACCAGGTGTGGCATTTACAAGTCACAATCAGATACTCATCAATGTTGTGCCGTAACATTGTGCTATTCCACCATGAGTGACTTTTGTTTCGCCTTACCGTCAGGAGTTATGAGGTCTTCAATTGCGTTTTTTGAGGGGCGGGGGGGGGGGGTCAATATCCCAGAACCATGACACTGACAGTATAGTTATGTGCCCCTTACCTAGAAAACGAAGAAGTGAGAAGACTAGGTGGTGCCTGTCCTGGCCATCCTGGTTGTTTTTATCCGCAGTACTGTTACTGTGAATATTGTAAATACACTCGTTTTCTGTCATTTCTCCGTAACATCTTTGGTGGAGGTGCTGGGCACATCAGGAGCACACAACGGGAATTCGCAGCAGGCGTATTCTTGGACAGTCCATCATGGTGGCAGGCAATTCTGCTGATCCAGCCCCCGCTATGCCCAATAAACCCAGTCGCGTTGTCGTGACCCACCTCCGAGACCCAGGCCCCTTCTGCGGGACTGATAACGGTCACGCGGAGACGTGGCTGGCCAACTAATAGTGCAGCAGCAAGACCAATCGCTGGGATTTGACTTTGATGCTTGCAAACTTCAGGTACTACCTCAGGGGTAGGGCCAGTGTGCGATTCGACACACACAAGAAGGATGTAAACGTACGTAACAAAAAAAGACGTATGTAAACAAAAATGAAACACCTTTTTGGAAAGCTCATTGCACGCCAAGAGAAAGAACTCTGAGAAAGAACTCTCGTGCCGTGCCCAAACCTCAAAGGAGCTGCACATGGTTTACATACAAGATGTCTTAGCCTTGTGCCGGCAAGTTGATAGCCAAATGGCCGAAACCAACAAAGTCACCGACATTAATGAAGGCATCGCTCACGACACCCTTCACTTGCTCGTGTACAAAGACTGCTCCACCATTTACGACATTATCAGGGAGTGCTGAAGGTTCAGAGAAGCAAAAAGTCGACATGTCACGCAGCAATTTGTTCATCTGCCTAACACTGCCGCCACGTCGTCGTGCAAAGACGTCTAGATCCAGCCGCCGCCCAGTACCAAAAACTTCCTGCGTCTTGTGTGGCGTAAGATCAAGGCAGCAACTCCAGGCTCATTCTCACGAGGAGGCCCGCCCGACAGTGTCATTAATCCAGGCCGCCGTGCGCGAAGAACTGGCGAATGCAGGCATCCAGCCTGTATGTGCCCAAAGTCGTGTTACGTCAGCCCTGCTTCATACTACCAGTCACAACTGACTTATTCCAGGTACCATGATTCGAACCAGTGGCGCACGCGAGATGACGGGTCGATATGATTCAACTGCAATGGCGCCGGTCACATTTCCCTCTATTGTCGCTAACGTCTGCCATCGTGTTCTCGTGCACCATACCGTCCAGACGACACTTCATCCTCCCCTTTGCACGGCAATCCACTGAACACTAAGGCCCGAACATCAACCCCACATTATGACCCGTCGCGGTCTCCCCAGACCCAACGACTTTCTCGGTTGCTTATGTCCCGTCGTTCCCCCTCGCCGTCCCTCCTCGAGATAACAGACCAGCGCAGCTGCCGGAAGGTGATGCTGCATTGATTGATCGACTTGGAAATCCTCTGTTAACTCTGGCACCTCGACAAAAGCTTATGTATGTAGATGTAGAGGGCATGCGTGTTTCATCGCTCATGCTCACAAGGGCCCAATCATCATTCATGAGTGCTCATCTTTCTCGTCATCTTCGTAAAGTCGTTACACCCGCCTCATCAACTGTTGTTCACGTAGCCAATAGCCGTACACCTACTGTCCTTTGAATGTGCTTTGCGCATGTGAGCTTCGATGACCACAACACCTCAGTTCTCTTTGCTGTTCTGGACGTTGCTCCTCGGATGTTCTACTGACGCGAAGATTAGTTTCGCCTCACTCTCTTGTGACTGTTTCTGCGAACAACTTTTGCAGACCTGTCCTGAACTTTGGGACGCTGCCCACAACTGCTTCCTGAAGGAATCACGCTGGGCACAATATCACCTTTAGACGCAAACACCCCTGTTGCTCTGGCCATTGATGCCCCACAGTCGCCTCCAGGCAGCCCTGCTGCTGGCCCGACACCTGATGACACATTCAAAAAGATGATTGCGCCGGACCCTGACCCTTCTAAAAGCCAGGACCTACGCCTTTTCTTGGAGTCATACCGCGATTTTGATTTCGCTTCACTCAAACTTGGACAAACATATCTATTGAGACTTCGAATGGACAACGCGCACGCAACACCCATTCATCGGCACCCTTAGCATGTCTCGGCGACTGAGCGCAGCGTCATTCAAACGGAAGCTGACGAAATACTCGCTAAGGACATCAAGGAGCCATTGTCGAGCCCTTGAGCTTCGCCAGTGGTATTTGTAAAAATCAAAGACAAAACCTAGGCAGTTCTGCGTCGACGACAGGCATTTCACCGGCACATCAACAAAATCAAAAAATACTTCTACCCATTGCTGCAAATAGACGACGCCATTGATTCCTTCTGGTGTACGGTACTTTTCTTCCATCGACCTTCGTTTGGGCTATAGGCAAATAGCTGTCGATGAAAATGATTGGGAGTTAAGTCATGCTCTTTGGGTTGTGTAATGCGCCAGCAACATTTGAGCACATGATGGACTCTCTACCGAGGGGTTTTAAGTGGTTCACATGCCTCTGCTGCCTGGACGATATCGTCGTTTTCTCCCCTACATTCACCTGTCACCTGCAAAACTTGTCGGCTATACTGCAAGTCTTTCACATTGCTGATCTTCAACTCAACTCTTCAAAATGCTGCTTTTGACGCCTGGAGATCACCGTGCTTGGCCATCTTGTTGACGCTGCAAGTAAACGAGCTGACCCAGCAAAAATACGCGCCGTCATCAACTTGCCGATTACACGTTCTTCCAAAGAGGCTCGCTCGTTTTTTTTTGGCTCGCGCTTCATCCAATGTGCTTCAAAAAATAAAAAAACTTTCTCGGAAAGCCCGTTGAACGCCAACATAAAGAACTCTCGTGCCGTACCCGAACCTCAACGGAGGCGTACATGGTTTACACACAAGATGTCTTAGTCTTGTGCAACATATACGTCGTATCACGAGGCAGCTGGCTGTTCGCCTTTATTATATTTGGCTCAAATTCAATGTTGTCTATGGACACCAATGACGCCTCCTTCAACATGCCCACCCACTGAATACGCTAAATAAGCTATAGCCCATGCCGACCATACACGTCAACTTGTGTGCGTTCGGCTAACCGACTCGCAAACGGGCCAACAATTTCGTTACGAGAACAGTCATATAAACATCCACTTTCCTCCAGGATTTCTGTGCTGTAGTCTCCAGTGAGCTGTCTTGGGCTTTTTACAAAGCTACTATTCGCGCCCTCCGAACCGTACCCTGTGCACCACCAAGTGACCGACGTGACATAAGAAATTGAATTGTTTTTGTCCTCGTCGACTCAACCCCGTACCAACATTGTTTACGTTGTACGTCTGAAGCCATGTCATACACCGGGCTGCCGCAACGCACATGTATAACCACCACTATACCGTTTTTTTCTGACTACACCGAGTCGGTGCCTTCACCGTCGAAGGGTAACGTAATGTGCCGCTCACAGAGAGAGGACGAAAAAGTGGAGGACTAGGTGGTGCCTGCTCTCGCTATCTTAGTTTTTACCCACATTACTGTCACTGTAAATATTTTAAATATACATGTTATCTGTCATCTACCAGTAACAATATCATTTATGAAACACCCACTGGGGCACATATATATTTTATGAGAAGGTTTTTGGGCTATGATTCTATTTTGGGCCTTACAAGGTTCTACAGCGAATCCCTGAAATACCCTACGAGGTTCTCCCTGAAAACACCCCAAGAAACTGCTAACAGCTTCCAGAACGTGTAGTCGCGCGCTCTTCTACACTTTAACCGTACTTTTATTGCTCCGACTCGTCTAATTAGCAACATTACCGTGTATTCACAACTTAGCGAGGTCTCTTTTACTTCACCCTCTCATTTTGTTGTTTGCTGTTTATTCTTATTTGATACCTTGCTTGATAGCGGCCGATTGAGCTATTTTGTTTTATGACACGCCGTCCCATTGTATAGTGCACTCATCCTTTTTCTTTCATTCCAATGTGCTGCATCGAGACTGCCACCGCAGCCGGGATTTCAATGCCGTAACCTGCAGGTCGCCACTAGATGTGGTGGGTTGGTCCTCAGTGCTGTCGGCTCACATCACTCAAAGTATAAAACGGTACCAGAACACTAATTTTCACCACCAAGTTCCCTGCAATGCACACTTATGCGTTAACCCGGCAAACTACCTGTGCTGCCAGCAATATTATGCCCCTCTGTGAACACCCCATGAACCAGTGCACCATTATATGATGGCCAACTACCAAGCCCACATTTTTAGTACCGATGTGCCACTTGCATTTTCAATTTTAGCTCAAAACAACAAAGCCCTACTCTAGTCTCAAGATGGCTGAGCCTAAGTGCAGTATAGTGCTTTCTGGTCAAGTGAAAGTCAAATTGATATTGCCTGTGTATGGACCATGCTTCATCTGTGTACTTTACACATATTGGCTTGATAGCATTGTGTCGACAGTGTCCATTTAATATACGTGCCTGCCATGCCGCTTCCACTAAAATTTCAACAAAGACTGTGCTTTTTGAATCAATACTTCTTTGCAGACTAGTTGGTTTCATACTTGAAAAATCGGCTTGCAGTGCAAGCTGAAGGAAAAACGAGAAGGGGGACAGGAAAGAGCATACTCTTTCCTGTCCCCCTTCTCATTAAGCTTGCACTGGAAGCAGAGTTTATTTTTCTTTTCAAACTTATTACCATGACTGTTCATACATGAGCTCACCA